>VYZT01043182.1:0-49527 GCA_013400735.1 Pomatostomus ruficeps
GTATCCCAAACCCTGACAGCTGAGAAGCTGTTTAGTTGACAGGTCTCCCATTTAAATTCAGGTTGCTGCTCTAAAGTACAGGAGAAGGTCTAGAATACACCCTAAGGCAGCCCTAGCACCTACTCATCTGTGATTCATTTAGCTGCTTAGCAGATGTCAATTGTATTACTAAAAGTCAAATAATCACCCATTCATTGTAGGCCCAGGTGGCTCTGCCTCAAACTAGAGATGGTGGTTTGTTGTTTTAAGATGCATATGGTGTAGACATTTTAAAAGAAGAACAATGGGGGCAAAAAAAAAGCTTAATGCAGGGAATTGAAGTCTCAGGACACTAAACATTATAAATTAAGAGTGCATGTTCATTCTTTTTAGTTTTATACCTTGAAATAACAAGGGAAGAATTAATTAAGACCACAAAGGGGACAGTGGTTAAGTTACAATGAAAACTGCATGAAATAGAAAAGCTGGAGAGTCAACATGTTAAAAATAACATGAGAAAGAGATTAATAGACCTTATGCATATTTATCTGTAGGAAACATTGGCTACTTAAGACCTTATCTTTTCCTTTCCTATCATTTACCTGTCCACAGGGATATTGATTTACTGCATAAGGATTCCTGAGGTTTTTAATATGAAGATCTCTATAATTAAGCAGCTGAAGAGTTCATCTAACAACTACATTACTAGTGAAGTGAAATTCAAATGAAACGTGTCTAATAAGAAGAAATGTAAAACTCTCTTCATGATGGTATGGATGGGTATAATTTCTCTTGGGAAGGTTTGTACAAGGCTCCTTCAGTAAAGGAGGCTCCCTGTAAAACAAGTTTCAGGTGCAAACTGGAAAGTGCCTGAACAGGATCTCTTTTCTTCCAGCCGGAGCAGAAGTTTTGAAAAGCTGTATGTTAGTACTTAATTTTAAAAAGCTTCAGAAGCAACCTGGTCCATTGGAAGATGACCCTGCCCATGCTAAGAGTGTTGGAACTAGAAGGCGTTTAATGTCTCTTCCAACCCAAACCCTTCCATGATTCTAAGACCATGACTGAAGGCTTTGCTATAAACATTATGGTATATGTGCTGTGAACCAAGGCCCTCTGCTTTGACTTCCCACCTGGACAGCAGGGGCCGGGGACTGGCCTCTCACACAATGGCACAGTTAATGTCGTATGGAGCACATGATGGTCACCAGAGAAGGAAGCCTTTGGGCATTGCACGTTTCTTCTTTTCACTGCACAGCAGCGTCCCTTTGCAGATAGACCTTCAGAAGTGTTTCTCTAGGGGACAACACCACAGTGCTGCTACATGTAGGATAATTAATTTTCCTCCAAGTATTCTGTCAGGGAGTTTGCCTGAGGTCACAAGTTAGTCTCTGAAGTAGAGTTAAACTACAGAAGAGTAAGTAAGTGTAGCTAAGTTCTTCCATACTGAAATACAAGTACAAACACCCAGATTTTTTACCCTGCAAAACACCCTTCTGTACATTTAACCTTTCCAGTTTTAGAAGTGATGAGCAAAAAAAAAAAAAAAAACTTATGCTTTTCCTTATCAGGAAAAACCTTTACTAAATCATACTCTAAACTGAGATGTTATGAGCGCTTGGTATTGATGTACACCATTTGCTATAGACTGAAAGACTCATCAAACCACAGGCTAGTTTTTATAGACATAATGCATCCAGAGACTAATGTATCAGATCTTAAATTTCTATTAGGTTGTTATTAAAGATTATGACAGACTTATTTTCTCCCTAGTTTATCTAAAGTATGAAAGTGGCAAACCCAATGAATTCCTATTTTCTGACCAGCCATTAATTTGATTTACAATGAATTTGTACAGTGCCTGATTTACGCTAAAGCTTTATCACTGCTTCTCTGCAAAATGCAGACAATTAACTAATGATTTATACTTCTGCAAGCACAGGGGAAAGAAGATCATAATATTTTCTCATGTCTGTTTCCCTTCCAGCATGATCAGATCTCAAAAAATAAAGACAAATCTGATGACATACTTTAACAGTCGGTCAACAATTTTAATCTGAAATACTGAGAACACCCCTGGGTGAGTACATCTGTCACTCGTGAGTTAGATGTGTCTGTGCAAGCTGTTGAAGTACTTAAAGACTTTGAAAGGTATTTTATGTTGGATTGACTCACCATACCTTTACTCTCCTAAAAGCTGAGATGGTGAACTTATAAGCCTTGCAGTTATACACAAAGGGGGAAAAAAAGTGAGCTTTCTCCTTTATTTCTCAGGATTTGTCATTTTTCTCCACTGTTACAGAAAACACTGAATTTTATTCCCTTGGGACAGAATCCTTTAATAAAAACTGGTATAAATGTAGTGCACAAAACTGAAATAGTTTTGCAGTTGAAAGCAGAAAACCTCGAAAATCAATACTATATTTACTGTGTCTTCATGATAGCTACCTAATAATCACTTCAACTCCTGGGAAAACCCTAATAGTTATGAAAGAGTACAAGACTAAGTAAGCTCTTTACAAATTAAGCATGCTAGTAAATCTTCCTTCTAGCTAATGAAAGCAACTTTTTATTCAAACAGGCTTCCCATTAAAATAAAAGGGAAAAAAACCAGCTAACGGGAATAATCAGTACTTGCTTCACTAAAATAGCCTGGAACAAAAACATAAGGATAGAACTGTCTGAAACATGAAATACTGACATCTGAAAAGTGCTGCTTATAAAAGTATGAATGGCAGAAGTTAGTGTCAGAATGCTACAAATTTTGCTTGAAAAATTATGCTATGTTTTTACTTTATATTATGAGCTGGTCTTAAATAACAATGACATAATGGCATAATAATTTAACTATCCTAGCATTGTTTTGAAAATAATTGAAGACAGTTACCATTAAAAAAATAATTATTATTGATACACTGTATCTGCTTTTCAAGGTCAAACTATTTCCTTGTTTTGTTATAATATAATTTGCTGCTTTTAATGGTACTCATCTTTTGTACCAGGAGCTGACAAAAGTTGCTGGTTTTGAGAATAATCTCCTTGATGTGATTTTCTTTCTCTACTGAGTACAGTGGGAACACAGATTAAAAAAATAGGCTAGATAGGTTCTTAAAATGCCTTGAATTCTCACAGGTAATTTCTCAAAACCACATGCTTTTCTTCAGTACAATAGGAAGAGCAGTATTAGATTCACAAAGCCTTGAAAATCAGTGTATATTCACAGCATCTTCAAACCATAAAAGGAAAAAAAATATATGGAAATCTCTTCACTGAAAGAAGGAAGGAGATCTATTTATGTAAAGAATGCTGCGAGGGTAAAAGAGAAAAGAAACAATGGGGCTCATGGGTTGTGAAGATGAGAGTAGTTACAGAAACTACCAGAAAATCTTTTAACAGAAATGGTTAATATGCAAGGATTTCTTCTGTATGTAATACCATCTACAGATTGCAATCTGAGTGTAAATAAATTACATATTCAACAGAATTTAAAAACTTACTAAGAAATAGCCAGATATGACTCTTTGTCTTTTTTTTTTTCAAGCATTCCATGGTTTTTTAAATAATTTTCAAAATAGCTGTTCCAGATATCACCTCACCTACAGAATTCTGATAATTTTGATCATGTTAGATGCCAAGAAGAGTTGAAAATAATCAGAACTTCAAAGAACTGATCACTGATCACAGATACATACTATATGCTATCTATGCAGTCAGCTTTTCTACTGGAGCTATGATCTAGAAATTCTGAAAAAATACAGTATTACACAGAAACATAAATTGTCATAATTTAAAGCCCATTCTTATAGCAAATACCATAGAATCAAAGAATAAAAAAAACATGGCCTGAGTGTCCATTATCACAAAATGTTCCTGTTATCACAGAATCAAAAAAATGGTCTGTTGCCAGCTTTATGTTCTGGCTGTGTAGTGGCTCACACAGGAAGAATTTGACAAAGGTAAAAAACTGCCCAGTAAGCACATGTTGAATATTTACTGCTACATGCTCGTTGAATGCTGTATAGAAAATTTGGAAATTTTTTGTTTTTATTATTTTTTATGGGGGTTGTATTACTTTATATTATTTGATAATGTAGCCGACCCCTTTCATTACATTTTGTATGTTTATCCCAATTCTCTCAAGCTGAGTCCTGTATTTTAATTAGGTTCTCTTATTTTCATGATGATGTGACAGAAATCATCTATTAATTCATTTGCAAACTAAATATCTTTCTGCTTTGAATGAGATGTAATTATTATATATTTATGGCAAGGTTTAAAAATTAAAGGCAAAGCTATTTATCATTCTTCTCCTATACCCCCAGAAACTAGGAGAGAAAGTATGTATGAAGATTCAAAGGAAAGAAATAGAATTTATGAATATATGGTAAAAAATAACAAGGTATGGCTCTCTAGTGAGTACAGCTGACTGTTTAGGCTTAGATGCAACAAGTATTTCACACATACTTGAAATGAGGACAAATCCCGAATGTACTTAATCATATTTGAAAGGGATGATCTACAGGAACCATACAACCAAGCCTACATCATCTTCACCTGAATTACTTTTCTTAGGACTTATTTGTATAATTAAACAACTAGAAAAATTTCAAACTTCGCTTCTATGACTACAAACCTGGTTTTATTTAGGGTTCTGGAAAGTTAAGATTTAATAGTGCATAATTGCTTTATCAGTTTCCTCAACATAAATCATAACTTCAGTGCCATCAAAGAGGAAGTTTCAGAAAATCAAGTTTCTCTATATATAGGCATATGAAGCATATGAAGGAATGATGGAACAATAATTGTGTTCCCATCCTACTCTTTGTATTATGTGAAGATTTTTTTTCAGTTTAAATCACTAAGCATTCTGCCCTAATATGCTCTCTTCCTCCAAATGGTCATTTCCAAAAGAGATGGAAAACTGGAAACATTCACAGGCATGGTCCTTCTACTTTGTTGTCCTTTCCTGACTACTTTAATGAATAATTATACAATAAATGCTTTTACAGCTATTCTTTAACTGTTCCAAATAGTACAGATATAAAACAAGATTAAGGAATCAGAAATCCTAAAAATTTACCTCTCTTCTTTCCTTTTTCTCTTAGACTTCCTTTGTGGACACAGGAGATTTCAAAACCACCAGTGTTGTTTATACCCAAATCTTTAAAAAATAATCTAGAGTCAAAATCTCACCATAAAGAATTAAAAATTTGTTTCTTTGGGTTTATAATTGATAATTTCACTTTGGGACATTACTTCTTATATAAGAGATGGAAGCACTTTTCCTCCACTAAACTTGGTGCTTTGAAGTCTGGAAGAGGAGTAAGAAAGAGGACCAGACAGCTCTCTAATTTGACTTCCCCAGTACCCCAACAAGGTGACAAGACTCATAAAAGTCAGGAGATGGGATGAAAAAAGGTGATCCAGTTCTACTATGATATCTGGAAGTCAGAAATCATGTGGCACTTTTCAAAAGAAACAAAAAAATTCCACTACCTGGACTCATATTTTGGTCATTAGTTAAAACTAGAAGTTTTTGAGGAATTAAGCAATAACAGGTGTATCACAGAGTGGAAGATAAGACATACTGGTAAGGCCAAATTCTGCCTTGTATAGTCTTAAAATTTTCCCTGAATACTTTTTCTTTTTTATTTCTTTTTTTTTTCTTTTTTTCCTAAGACAAACTCAAAGTAGAACTGGAATAAAAATAGGGGAAAAAAACCAAACAAAAAAAAGGTCACACTGTAGGACTATCAGGTCACGCTGTAAATCCATCTACTCCAGAACCCCATGAGACATTGGCCCTTTGCCCACTTCAACACACAGTCTCTGAGTAAGAATTGCATGTTTAAGTTTTTGTGCTCTGCTTACTGTTCTTTTCATTGTTTTGCATGTCCTAGCTACATTTCACAAAGAGTTGTTAAGCTTTGTTCAGGCACAGCTTTCAATGAAAGAAGCCTGACAATAAGATGAGAGACTTTTATAAAACCAAACTGAAAACTTTCCTTGAAACAACCTTTTGGGACTCTTCTTGTCCTTGGGCAGGATTTTTGCATGTAAGTAGGAGATAATGCAGGCTGAAGAGATCTCTTTTAAAAGTTTTGCTAATTTTCATTAGTCTGGTTCACATGAGTTCTCTGGGCCCCTCAGTGGAGGATTTTAATCATGTTGTGTCTTTTGTGCTATAGTGATCACAATGCTAATCTCTGTCATTCCACATTTGGGAGCCTACTTTTCAAAGTGTAAACAACTGACACTGACTTCACAAAGAACATTTTTCCAGAGGGAATGCAACCATAGAGTCACAGAGAAACATCATAAGCCAAAACCTGAAAAAAAGCAAATGTAATTGTACAAGGGAAAAAAAAAACATCCTCCATTTTCTTCCCTTGTGCTGTAGAATGTGCATTAATAAAATACATATGAATAAATTTTGTGAGGGAGAAAACTTTGCTCCTTTGATCAGACTCAACCATCCAGATAAAGCCAGCCTGGGAAAAGAACTCCATAACTTAAAAAAAAAAAAAAAAAAAAAAAAAAAAAANACATAATTCCTAAAGGCCCTCAAGCTTGATAAATGGCAAGAGCTCTGAGATAATGGTGGAGATGTGTTTTAATGCTGTTTAATGGCATTTGCTGTTAACATTATTCATACAAGGATGCTATTGACTTGTAATTCCTTGAAAAGATGATATTTCATAAAACCTGTATTACTGAATCCTTGAGCGTTTTACCATTACACAGATTGCAGATGACTTTATAGGATCTATTAATGCTTCAAGTGACAGAATGCTACAGCACCTTACTAAATTTAGAGAAGAAAAACAGAAAGGCAGACCTATCATCATTGTCCCTGCAAAGAAAAAATGAAGGCACCATGCCAATTCTTGCATTAATTATCCCAAATCTCTTAGGGTATTTCTTCCATCTCAATAAATTTACACTGCAATATTAATACTGGCATAACTCCCACACTTTTGATTTCAGGGTGCAATACCATTATTGCTACAATGCTCTAACACAAAAAACTTCTACAGATCTGGCAAAATGATGAAATGCAGATAGAAGATGTAGCAAGGGGCTGAAGTTTGGATAAAGCATTTACTATGTTTGCAATTTCCACATTATTTCAGCTACATAACAGAGAGAGTCACAGAAGGACTTTAATCTACAAGGCCAGAAAATTGCAAAATAATTAAATTTTTTTGCCTACACCAGAAAGTTACAGCATTACAATGAACGTAGTAACCTCTTTTAACCTTTCTTTAATTATCCCACCTACTCTTTGTAATTTTAGATATGAACTACAATATTTTCATTTACATATTGCTCATCTCTCCCTATAGTTTGAAAGATATTTTAGCATTTCATGAACTATCCCTTTCATTACAAAACAGCTAAAGGACCGCAGACCAAAGGGAAAGAAGCCTGACAGTGACTGTGTCATGATATGTTCATTATAAATTTACATATATGTCAGAAAATTTATGAAATGCAAGGTTTTAGGATTATGGTACTGAAAATAGTTTCTGGTGCATCACAGAAAGCTGAGGACTGATGAGTTTTCTGACTGAGATTCTTTTTGGAAAAATATAACTTATCACAGAAATCTTTTACAAACATCAGAAAAGCATTAGATATTTTGTATATAAAATTAGGGTTTAAAAGTTGAGGGTTTAGCTATTCAAGACTTCACAAATACTCAGGCAGTTCTTAGGACCCCTAGACATAACAACTTTAAAGATATGGTCTAATCCTCACTGGAGTTCCTTTGCATTTAACAAGAATTAGTTCCCTAAGGCCTGTCCCTCCAACAGGTTATGCAAGATTGGGTTCAATTCTCTTTCACTTCCACCATTTACAAAATTTCTCAGGATGCTGCAACCTCAGCATCCCACAGGCTTGCTGATCATTCTGGAAGGCATGAGGAGAATGAAGGAGAGAGGATTTTGGAAAATGCTATTACTTTATTCCTTTTTTTTTCCTCTGGAGAGTTGATTAATTAATCAACCTAATCTTCCACCCAGTCTATCCAGTCTTCACGACCAAATACAAAATGCCTACAGAGTGCACACATCATTTCTGTGATACTTTGTCCCCTCAGTATGTTTGCCACAACGTCTTGAGACCCATCAGGCAGATCACTGAGATTATGAATAATTTTGATATAACTTATTTTTTTAAAAAAAATGAATATAATAACACGAGTCCATGTTTAGCACTAGAGACTAAATTATGTGCTACAGAAGCTTCATCCATACAAGTATTTGTATATTGTGGATGATGGTTGTTGTCAGGAAGGGCAGTGAGGGCTGAAGGAAAGAGGAGACAAAATTTTAAGAAACATGTATCTTCTGCATGTTATTAGTACCACATATTCCAAGATCCTGCCTCTGTCTTTAAGGTGGTGACAAAAGAAACTACTGTCCAGAGATAGATAAGGATTGCAACTTCACATAACAGTTTACAATCACAGGAAATTTTTTCTATATTAATATTTCATAACTTTTAAGAAGAGTACTAATATGTGATTCATCAAAGGGATTTTACTGGCCCACTCAGTACTCAAAGAGGAGAAGATTTCCCATTTGGGCTTTAAGTATTCTCAAAGTTTTGACAAATTGTGTAAAACAATCAAACTTAATTCCTTATGACTAATCAAAGCAAACTACATTCACTTTAATTCTGTAGGAAAGCCTCAATTCAAGGATCTACTGGTTTTTTCCCACTTAGCACCTTTAGTTAATTCATCTGAACATTTTAGAGAATTGCTTTTTAGAGAACACTTATACATTAATTCCTCTCTCATCACTAAACTGTTTCATTACTGTCCCAAGAGTATTCAAACTTCACAATACCACACCCTTTTCAGGGTCTTTTGTAACATTCATTTTGGAATATCTGCAGTGCACCTTAAACCACTGAGAGAAACATCATCGTAGCAGGAGGAGGAGGAGGAGTAATGTGGTTGTAGTTAAAAGGAAAATTTAAATGTGACCTAGAATTGCAAGGAGAAGCTGATCCTTGGGATAACTCAATAAATCACAGTAGAATTACAGTACTGCAGAGTTAAGCTTCCACAGATTCAGAAGCAGAAATTATTAAAATGTCATAATCCAAAACCAGGAAGAAGTATTTGCAGAGATGACTTATTTATAAACAGGTAAACATATGTTTTTGCTTCATTACAAATGCAAACTTTACTCTGATATGTTGGTTTTCTCAGAACACAGTATTACCCACCACAAAATCATTATCTGTATGATGTTATCTGTTTGACTGGAGCATCGGGAGAATTAAAAAGATTGATGAAAACTTCACGCTCCTTCCTTGAGGCTTTCTGTGGTCTTTGCAATTTGATTTTGGCTCGCTGATTTGCTCTCTACCACCAGTACTGTACTTCCATATTTGATAAAAGAGAAATGCAGAACATGCCTCAGAGCAGTCTGCACTACTAGAGTGGGCAGCTGCTTACCTGTTTAACCACATACAGGAGACGCCCGTAGCAGCACATCATGACTGTCACGGGCACAGCCAAGCAGAAGATGAAGAGGCAGATGATGTAGGATGTGGACTCAGCCGACTCTGAGGACCAGCGCACTGAACAGCTCGTGCCTGCACCTTCTACCCCATAACTGCTCCAACCGAGCAGAGGTGGCATAGTCCAGAGCAGGGAATAAATCCAAGAACCACCAACCGCCAGCAGAGCCTTGTGGTAACCATTGCTGCGCTTGTGGCACACGGTGAGGGTGCTGTAGCGCTCGTAGGACAGCACAGCCAGGGAGATCAGGGACACAATGCCTGCAATGAAACATGCAATAGAAATGCTTACTTCCATTATTTTGCATGTATGTATTCCAAATCCCAAGAAAGGAAATGGTTTTTTTGGTTACTACATATTTGAAGCAACAGTGAAAACTATTTCCGTTATTCTCTATGCGTTACTCCTCACCGGTCCTGGTTGCTCTGTCCATCATGTCAAGTTTTGTTTAGTTCAGATTTATCTTATATTGGAAGACTTTTATATTTTTGAGAGATATTCATCTTCTACTCAGGTTTTCAGCTTTATCTGTTTTAGTATTACTCATGGAAAATCAATTTTCTATCTGAGCTAATAAAATGGTGAAAGATTCCCTTGATAAGAACTATTCAATTTTTAACATCCATGAGAATTTTCAAATAGTGCATTGACTTTTACATGCAAAAAGAAAAAAAAAAAAAAAAAGGAAACTATATATTCAAGATTGGGAGCCCCAAAGTGAAAGAAGGTTTTGCTTCTTTTGCTCTGCCCCATCACCTAGATGAACCTTCATTTCTGACCACTCCTATACAGAAAAAACAGACAACCACATCATGACTGGGATATGGCAGGTTGCAACTTTATTTACATATATATTACAATATCAAGTTTAAAAGTGATTTAGGTTAATATTGAGCCTTACGTGTCATAAATCCATTATATCTTCCAGAGGAAGGCTTTAAACTTTGAGTTGTAGGATATTTCCATTATCTTTTTTAAGGTTTGGAATCCAACCACCTCTACAAAACTTTACAGTTTTCCATGGCAGGTTCATATTCACAACTCATTGGAATGGTTTTTGTTATTTCCTATGGGTTTGTTTTCCTTGTAGCTTCCTTACAATTCTTGGTGACACAACACTGGATACCACTTCCTGGATTTATGACAGAAGGAACTTGTTTGAAGAGCTTTAAAACCATGTTTTCTAATGTTTCCCAGTCCCCTTCATTTGCTCCTGTAAGATGAAAAACCTAAATAAATCAATGTCAGTCCAGCTCTTTCCACAAGTTTTTTCTTGATCTTTGCTATTAGCAACAACCAACTATAGAGTAGCACTGAGATATATAGCCTGCCAAAATTCTCTGATTTTGAGTGGTACCTACTCCCAGCAAATGGGTTAAAAGAAAAGGTGTTCTTCAGGGGAATCCATAGCTGTAATCCATTTTCCCCATTTAACTGTCAGCTTCTCCTATAGCTCCTTCCCAGGGATGGAATAGAGGTGAGTCAGAGACTTCCCTTGGGAATAGCACTTCTCTAGCCTGTACCTGGGCAAAACACCCCACACACAGATCCACACAGGGCACAGTGGGATATTCTCCCCAGACACAGCATTTTGCTCCACTTTTCCTTACAATTCAGTGACTCATTTCCGAGTTAACTGGATGCAGGCACAGCTATTTCTGTCATCCTGACAACAATTTGCAGTTACTTGGTGAGAGCTGGGTATGGCAAAGGACCAGGGGGAAATGTGAGCACTGCTTACTGCAATAGGATGCCTTATTTCTCAGGGGAAAAGAAAGCAAAAGGGTGTGAGGAGAAGGCAACTTTTGAAGAAGAAAGCATCTTTCTTGTTACAAGACTCTACCAAATTATTTCCCTATGTTACTGGGAAGCCAGTCCTAAAGAGTAGATACATTTACAGCTGTAATAGCTCCACTAAATTCAGCTGACTTATAAACTTGCTTTCAAGGTTAAGCTATTTTAGAGACAGGGGAGACTTTCTGATCAACCCTCACCTAATCTGATTTCCTACATAACACCGCTCTTGAAAGCCCTTGGACTCAAGAGCAAAGAATCTACTGCTCTCTTCTTACTCCCAGCCCACACTTAATTATCTTCACTTTCTTAGCATTGCTTCTTGCCATGCTTTTATCTGCTTGACTAAAAAGCTTCTCTCTACTAAAAACATTTAGCTCATGTAGGCACCTAAGGCAAAAATCCAGATTTTATATTTGAAACTTAGGCCTCTACCAGATGATATAGATCTATTTCTGTACTTTAGATTAGACAATCATGGACTAACAGAAAACTGTCTTGGGAGCAAGAAATCTCTCCCTTCCCAGCTGGGTGCTCTACAGCAAAGATCTATTGTTCTTGCTCTACCTCTGATGGAAATGGAAACTGCATTTTCCCTACTTTGATGAGATGGCAAGTGCACTATATTTTTGCTGAGGATATCCTACATTCCTGCGTGTGTGGTGCTGCCTAGAAAGCCCAGACAGATTGTTCAGATTTCCCTAGCTCAGGGCCCTGCTTCCTGGATTGCTGCTTTCACCACTGGGCTCTCAGGTCCAGCCTGGCTGTCCACTCATCCCTGTGGCTGTGCTACTACTCAGCAGCTTCTTCTGGTGTGTATTGTCATGATTTATGGCATATATTTACACTTTCTCTTACCTTTACCTATTGCCAAATTCAAGGAAGATGCTTAGCTTTTCTCACTCTAGTATCTATGATGGGTCGCTTTAGGGAGTGGATCTGAAGACAACTGACCATGAATGCAGGATTACTTGATGTTCAGAAAAGTTCTTACACTGACATAGAATTAATGTTCAGATATTAAATTAGGATCATAGTGATGTCAGTCAAGAATAAATCAAATATTAGCAATCAGATAAAACCAAAAAAGTTGCCTTTAAATTATAGAAAATAATTTTCTTCTCTATACAGACACTGACATGACACAAACTACACTTTTCTCTGGAGGACAAGAATTGTAATTTATGGACTCCCAGACCACAAAAATTCAGGAAAAAATGCCATTATTTTTGGGTTTGGCCCAGAAAGGCTTCAAGGCTTGAACTTTTTACTAACACTAAAATTAATACCACTACACATTGACTTCTAGTACTTTCAAGACAAGGGAAAATGAGGAATACAACGAAGGGGTAGTTCAAAAGAGATAAAGGAATTCAACATTTTTTATGTGGCTTAAACTTGGTAAGTCCAGCTAACTTCTCAGAAAGATTACAATTACTTTTAAAGAATAGAACTGCTGCTTTGAAAGATGAAAATATAACTTCAAAGCCAAAATCAAAATAAAATGTACCAAGTAGCTTTTTCCAACAGTGAGATACATTTGGTTGAATTGGCTGCAAGTAATTAAAACACATATTACCCAGGTGAGGAAGAAACAGGAACAACAGAGGCCACTGCAACTCCCTCTCAGTCTACTTTGTGTGACCTTGGGCAGCGTGCACAAAGCCACAAGGTGTGCTCTAACTCTCTATGCCCCAATACTGCACTTCCATCCAGCCTTGCTGATAGAGGGCCTTCACCTTGACCCAGAAGCCAAGACTGGTCAAAACCAAACCACATCGAGAGTAACCTTATTGCAATATTGTGGCAGAGCATCTCCAATGTCCCTGATGGCTAAGAATATCCTCAGCTTTTAATTAAATAAAAAACAACCAACCAGTTTTCTTTAATTGAACTCTTTTATTAGTTCAAGAGTTGAATCCTAGAAATACGCTACTATCCTTTCAACAGTTATAGCAGATACTAATTTGTTGGACTGAAACAACATAATTTCATAAAAACGGCAAAACCAGATTTTGTGTTCAGTACTTAGTTTGACACTGGATGGGAATAAAATATGGGGATCAGGTGTATATGAGCTGTCAGCTTGCAGTGAATGAGCTGCTAGCAAAAAACTGATTATTGCCTTGTCCTTTACACGCTTTTCTATAGCAGCCAGTGTGATCCTCTCCATAATTTTTCCAAGTACTGATTTTAGACTAACAGGCTTGTAGTTTCCTCAGCCCTTCCTCATGCCCTTCTTGTAATCTGGTTTGGCTAAAGTAGAATAAAGCTTCTCAGTTTTCATTATGCCTCCTATCTTTGCATACAGAGTTTTCTTAATGCCATGTGCATTTGACTGTTGTGACCTTTGTCAGAAATCCTGTAGTTATCTGGTATTCTATTTTATGCCTTATCTATTCCAGTCAGAGGAATTAGTGAGAATTTCAGCTTAAAAACAAAAAGCAATTAAATACTTTAGGATTATCTCTGAAGAAAAGACTTGAGCGCAATCTCCAAGGTCTTAATAACCAGAAAACAAATAAAAAAAATTCATGGAAGCTATACAAAGAAGAAAATAATTGTAATTCTTTATGCCAATGTTTCATTCTTTTTGAGTAGTAACATTTATGACCGTGTAGACTGTGTAGATTAAATTCAAATGAGTAATTTTTTCTAAAATTGCAACAAAATTAGGTTCACAAATTGCAAATCTAAATGGAATTTGCTTCCAACAAATATTTAGAGCCTCAAGCCGGTACCTAGACAAATAACTCCACAGGAGTCAATCACAGTGAGAAATGTAATTTGCTCCCCCAACATTTCATGCATATATAGGAACAAAAATGAGATTCTCACTGAAAAGTACTGAAAAATGTCAAAAATTCCACTGCAGATTGCATTACAGGAATAGATAATTATTCAAAAGTTAACCATAGAAATAAGTGACTTTGAGACTAGCTGGGTGTGGGGCATAAGCCTTTCTACACAGCAATTGAGTAGAGTGCAAGAAATTAAATTTCAAGTCATAAACCAGGACAGACATCTATTTATAGGGCTATCATCTGAGACGTTATCTATTATTTACTTTTATTTAAGGATCTGTACATTTCTCCCTGGCAGCACAGCACAGAGTACGCTGTGAAAGGCACAGCAAATCATTACACTTTGTTCCCATGAGTCCCAGCTAAAAGCATTACATTTTCTTATTAGTTTTTGCTGGTTTATGCTGCTCACTGATGCAGTAATTGCAAAGGGGATGCAGCTTGCCCATGATCTGGAGGCTATGAAAAACTGAGAATCCCAGGGATGTACCCTACACTGCGTCAAGGTTTTGACCACTAACTTAGGTATATTTGCCCTCTTAAATATCCTGAAGGTCATTACTTCATGGTTAGAGTCCTGAGGCATCCTGGAGCAGTCTTGGTTGTATGTTGTAAGGAATACCCTGCACTATGTTCTGGCTATCAAGGACCAGGAGCAATGAAAAGAAGCAGGTAAGCCTAGGCAGACTGAGAGTGGAGGGATGCAACAGGACCTCCTTCAACAAGAAATTAATGGAGAAAAACTAAATCCAAGGCTTGCAAAAACCCAAGATAGATTTACCACACCCAATCTCCATGAAGGTTGATTTTACCCACTCACAGGCACTGTCTCATAGTTTTCACTCACTCACACTCTCACACCCACAGACCCTTAAGGTCTGTGCTTAAGAGGTCTGTCCAGAATTTCTTTTGTGCAACAGGGAGAACAAAAGACTCCAGCTATCAGTTCATAAACCCTCTTGCTTACAGGTACCTCCCTGGCAACAAACTGGGTTTTGGATAGAGCTTTTTTACACATGAAGAGTCCACTGTCACAAAATCCTCCATTGCTTACAAATCGTGCTCATACAAACCTTGCATGTCTGAGGCAAGACTGCTGCTCCCTGTTGGCATTTCTTCATTTGGAAAGCAGGTCTGCCTGGAACATGCTGATGTACACCAGCATCTTTTCTTTCATGGTGAGCTAGCAGGGAAAGAAATGGCAGCTGTATCATGCTGTACCCTTGAGGTCATGCTCCTCTCAGTGGGTGTACAATCCTCCACCCATGAGTCGCCACATTCTGTTATTAGATTTGGCCTAGTCAATATGTTTTACTGCTGGAAACAGCATTCTTTGTTCCCTGCAGAAGCTGTTCTCACTCTTCTGCTGTGCTGTCTGCAGGCATTTACGCACCTTTCCCTCCCTGCATCACCTGTACTGACCTTGGTAACTCCACAGCAAGTCCATATATGTCCCAGTACCACTGCAGCCCATGTCCAGCCCAAACCCAGCCGCTGAGACAGAGACAGGGCAAAATGCAGCTGAGAGCCTGGTGCAAGGCATGGAACCAGAGCGTGCTGCCTGGCTGTTCTGCGGCTGAGCCCCATGGCAGGGTGGTGCAAGATGAGCACCCCAGGGGTGCATCAGAATATCTGCCAGCCATGTACAAAATGCAGAGGGGAAATCAAGGAGATAGTAAGTGATGCTAAGTTCCCACATGGCATCTACAGGACCCTCTAATTACTGCAGAGGGGCCTGCCAGTGGCAGAGGTTAACCAACAGCAGCTCTGGCCATTGCCACTTAAATGTGTTGCTAAATGAAAACGGTGATTTTTCATGCATCACAAGACTCCATTCCTATGTGTATGCATGTAATACCCGTTCCTGTGGGGCAGCTCTCACATAATATCCTGGTGTGGTGATTTAACACCAGCCAGAAATGAAACTCCAAATAAGCCACTCTCTTTCCCCCGCCCTTCTGGCAAGACAGAGACAAAGGCAGAGACTATGGGTTGAGAGAATAATTTTTTGACAGCAAATTGCAAAAAATAAGAAAAGCATAGTAACAGCAGCAATATTCATCAAAAAAGTATACAAAAACAGAAGGTGCTTTATGCACAAAAAGTTGTTCATCATCTCCGCTTTACTCTGTGTGGCCACCAGGACAAAGTCAGGATGGCGGCTGTTCCCATGCCCAGCACCACACAGTTTCTCCAGATGGAGAAAAGATGGTGGGCGCTTCCTGCAGTCAGTGCTCCTGTTCCCAAGCCTGAGACAGTGAAAACCATGATGGACAAATCCCCCAAAACCTGGACAGTCTGTGCTGTGACACCTGTTTTTTTCCAGTGCTGTGCTGTGCTCCACTGGTTCAATTCCATGTGGTACAGCCACTTTGAACTGTTCCACCTGGCTCCACTCAGCTCCTTTCGGCTCAGCTTGGCTGGGACCAGGCTCCCCTCTGCCCCTCTGTTCCCCACGGATGTTTCCTGCACTGGCACTGCTTTTCAGTACGTCTTGGAGATGAGGCTGTCAGTTTTTCAGAACCACATCTCCAAGCTGTGTCTTGGAGGAACTGGGAAGGGGACAGACAGTGGCAACAGAGGATGGGGCCCCCAGGACTTATCCCAGCAATCCCCCCAGTGAAGAGTGAGACAACATGACACACTTCCAGGGGTGCATTCACCTTTTCTTCTCCCCAAAACTATTGTGGTGTGCTCCGGCCAGTTTTGGTTTATCTCATGGCCAGGCTCTGCTGTCTCCCTTNCCCTCCACTTGTCTCCCTTTCTTCGGTGCACTTGTACCATCTCTGGACTAGGTGAACCCCTACTGGAACTTCACCAGCCCTCCCGTGCCTTCGAAGCAGCCGGCAGTCCCTGGAACCGTGGACAGACGCCCAGTGCACCTCCCAGAGCATCGCGGCAAAAACCATGCCTGCAGTGATGATGTGAGTGCTGTGGAATAGCAACCTGGCCACATCCACACAGCACTGAGCTCTGCCACCTCTCTACAGCCAGGACACCTGGGAAGGAAAACATGCAGCTGGAAGGGCAAGAGGAGCGTGAACCAGTAGCTGGCAGGCTGGGACACACCAAAAGTTGCACCTTTCCTTTTGAAGTCAGGCCATCGTGTGGTGGTGAGCAGTGAGCTTGAAGAGGCAGTGAGCAAGGAAGAGCACAGTGCTGGAAGGACAATAGCAGGGATGGAAGAGCATGCTCTGGTCTCCACTTATAAATGCTGTGCTGGTAAACACCTAACATGAGCAACAGGTAGAAATGTTATTTGTCCTAACACAGCTGTGTTCCCTTCTTTCTAGTCCCTCAGTTTTTAGCTGCTAAATCCGCTGTTCTATTAGCTGGAGAATATGCTAAAAAGCTCTGTGGCACTATAAAATGGAGATAAGGTGGAGATTCACCCCAAGTTGGGAATATTGGAGGGATCCTGTGCTGAGGTATCCTTCTGCTGTTTCTTCTGGATGATACCATTCATCATACTCGCCCACGGACTTAAATTTAAACACAGAAGAACAGCAGAAAGTAACAGCTCTCTTCAAATGAAGCCTCTTAATACCTCAAATTTAGTTTTGAGTTTAATTCCAAGTTGTGCTACTGAATGGCATTACATAAATATGTTATTGACTTATACAAAACTAGCTTGATCAGTGACTCAGTGCTGTTTTCAAGGGAAATAACTTTCCTGAATATAAATGAGAGCATTTCTGTTAGAAATAAAACATTCCACACATGAAAATGAAACATAAACAATTTAAGCAACTTAAAAGTCATGACCTTTCCAACATACTTGTACTTCTGTATGTCCTCGGAAGTCTTTCTGAAAACATATCTTAATATCTTCTGTCAGGGACTATGCATGAAATATGATTTGTAGGTCTAGTATTCACAAGAGAGGTTTAGAAGCAGCAAGAGGTTAAAAAAAAGGAACAATCTCTTTTTCTAATGGTTGCTTTTTGTTCAGGAGAAATCTTATTGCTCTGGGCCAAAGAATTTTACCTAACAACCACTACAGCATCAGAGACTTTACAAGAGCAATTCATTCTCTCATGACCTTTGTTTCCATTTTTTGTGCACCAGTTTATATTAATGCTGATAAATAAAACTATTGGGCTCTGCTCCATTAAAATCAATACATTCTTCCACAAAAATACAGTGATACCTACTACAGTAGTTGCAGCTATCAGAGATTTCTTTGCAGATGGGGAGGTAAGAATATTATAATGATAAAAGCAGAAACTTTCAAAAGCTGACTCACTGATTTGTTGGCCTGGTTTTCTCTTAACATATGCACTTTAGTAAAATATATCAAACTATTAAGTCACAGCATCACAGAGGAAAAAAGAACAAAACTTGTTAATTGTTTAAATAAAAATGAAAATTGCATTTTGCCTTCTAGCTCCGAGTCTCATAACACACATTTCATTGCTATGGCCAAGATACGGAAAAACCTGTCGTACACAGCCTCCATTGAGGTTCTGCCAGTTACATCTCTTTTTTCATGATACTGGAATTGCCAAAAAACAGCAGTGAGAATGTTGATAGGTCTGCAAAATCTGGGATAGGCAGCCCAGAATGAAACAAATTTGACTAAATTGAGAGAACACAGTTAAGTTAGACAGTGACTTGCACAGTCAGTAGGGCTAGTGGGAAGGTAGCATAAATGAGCAAATCTGAGAGAGAAATGTGTGAGAGATTGTTAATATTAGATTTCACAAAATATTATTATCAAAGGTTTCAGTTTTTGTTGGGGGGGATTGGGGTTTTGGTGTTTGGGTTTGGGGTTTTTTTTCATTTTTTGAGATGAGAAATAAAAACAAATATTCAGAAGGGATTCAAACAGGTCCTGGAGTGTGGCAGACATATACGGCTACTGTTCCTTCT
This sequence comes from Pomatostomus ruficeps, assembly GCA_013400735.1. Lineage (NCBI taxonomy): Eukaryota > Metazoa > Chordata > Aves > Passeriformes > Timaliidae > Pomatostomus > Pomatostomus ruficeps. The sequence goes on from VYZT01043182.1 coordinate 18,988, forward strand.
TCACTAATCCCTAGAATTTTGTTCACTTTTTCTTTTTCTGTCACAAACAACAAAAAAAGAGATACATATTTTATGAGCCCACATCCACCGGCCAGCAGATTTTGGCAGAAGACTCCAAACCTTTCCAGAGTTAAAAAGAAAACCTGCTGGACCTAGACAACATTTCAGAGTTAAGATGAATAGGCTGAAAGTGAGGACTGGTCTCGACAGACAACCAATCAGTAGTAGCCTGACTTGCCTAAAGTTCAGCGAATAAACAAATCACAGCAGAACATTTTATGATATAGCAAAACCACAATGTGAATAGAACAACTCCTGATCAGGTCAGGGCTAATATAAAGGATATGAGCTGCAGAAGAATGCAAGGATCCCTCAAAAACTGACAGAAGCGGCTGAGAATGGGATGTGCTTCCAAAACACTATTGGCTTTATTTGGATATGCCTATTAAATATTTACATGGTAAACAGAGTTTATATGGTTAACAAGTTTTGTTCTTTTTTTCTTCTGTGATGCTGTGACTTAATAGTTTTTTATATTTTACTAAATGGTCAAAAATATCAAATATTCTTTCATTTGGTGACTCTTATTCTAGTTGCTCCCACATATTCATGATCAGAGCACAATTTCCTTGTGATTTTTAAGGCATTAAAAGCATTTCTACCTATTTGAAATTGAGAAAGTATTTCCCACAATCATTTGTTGAACATTCCAGTTACAGTTTCCAAATACAAGCTACCTAAGATAACAACCTTTCGCTTTGAATAGAAATAAATGCACCAATTGCCCTTTATCTAATGCCTGTAATTATCTGTTCTCTTTCGCTAAGACGACTTGGAATCATGAGTCCATTAGAGCAGGCAATCATTCCTTTCTCTAAAGAGTCATCTTCCTGCTTAACTCTAATGGGAGTCAGAGTTTAACTCTGCATTTGAAAGAAATCACTGAGAAATCGCTGTTGGATCCAATCCTGCTGGGAGAGAGTTGACAACAAGCATTACTGGTCCTGTTCAGAAAATCTTCCTTGCTCTTTTCTCAATGGTCATTTCTGTGTTTCATCCTTTGTACAACACACCCTTTCCTTTGTGTTTGGTAGTATCTTCAATACAGACAACATGTATTACTTTTAATTGGAAAGAAGTATCTCGGGTTTTTCCTCTTTCTTCCCTCCTCCTTTGCTGAATTTTTAGGTGTTTATTTTGTGCTTTAAAGGTGGTCTTAATTCCTAGCTGTATCTGGTGACTTAATGTGCATCACGGAGTACTACTACATTTTTCTGCAATGTTATTAATATGCCTATCCATCCAAACAACAAGCTCCCAGTGGCATAAATAGAGCAAAGAATTCCCTTTTGCATCTCAAGGATACCAGCATAGTACAAAAATATCCCCGAACATTCACTTCTGTCTCACTTTCCATATGTTTTTCAGGAACCCTTTGCATTCTGGAAAGCAGGCTGGCCCTGGTAAATTCAGCCTCCTGACTTGGCTGCCTCCACATCAGTGTATTTATTCTGCCGCCTTAGGGAATCGGAATAAGCAATGTCAGCACTAGATGGAGCTCCTGTACAGCAACATCTCAGGAGAAATCTCTGGAGCTTGTGAGCATGAGAAAAGCAGAGATATACAGTGCTGGCGTAGCAGGAGGATGCTCTCGGGACAGTCAGGTTCACTGCTGCACCCCCACGCCATCCTGCAGGCCCCCATCTCCTGCCAGGACTGCTCCTTTTGAAACGTGGGAGCACCCCCGGGACCTTCCTGCATGCTGAGGATGTGCACAGCTGTAACACATAACGTCCAGTCTCAGGGGGGTTCTGTATGTGGGACATAGCACCAGACAACCTAAGAGGTGAAATTACAGTGGGTTAGCATCTGCTAGCCAAAGAGCCAAGCATCCACCAGAGCACACAGACAACTACCTTCCAGTGAGCCCCCCTCCTTTTCCACTGAATCCAACTGCTTATTTTTAATAACAAGAGTATATTTCTACAGATTTTCTATAATCTGGGGAGTTTATTTGGCCATTACCATTCCTACGGGTGGAACACACTGCAAATACTAACTCTTCTGAATCAACTTTGTCATAAAGTCTAGTGGTCAAACTGGGTTTTATACTAATTAGATATTAACTGGTCAATAAATAGTCATATCTGATACTATGAATGCAGTCTTAAAATATGTTGACCAGGCTTTACATTGCCTTTGGGCCAAGAGTTTCTTGTGCAGTTTTACAACTCCACAATCTCACATGGTGAGGAGGTGAGATGAAACACCAGAGAAGGCTGCTCCTGTCCCTGTCCAAGATCATTGTGATGGCTGAAGGGTGTGCAAGGAGGAGAAGCAGTATTCCCCATTCCTTAACCCATTCCTTAACCCCTCGAAGGACCTCAAAGAGGAGATCTTTCACTACATCCATTAAAAAATTGAATATAACTGATGCAGACAGAAATCCTTTGCAGTACATTTCACCCAGCCAGTGAGTCTAATCTGCAACACTGGATAGATGTGTGGAAATTGCACTAGAGAGTGTAGTAGTGGAGGTACAACATATTGGGACGAGCATGGCTGTCATGGAGGGAAGCCATACCTTAACAATTCATCAGAGGTCCTTGACAGTGCCGTGCAGACAGGGGTGATCCCTACCTGGATTTTCAAACTACTTTGACTAGACCAAAGGCTCTTAAGCATAGTAAGCTGCCTTGTAATAACAGAAATCTTCATGTGGATAAACAATTAAATAGAGGTAGGAAATAAAAAACAGGAGAAAAAAATTCATTTTCTTAGTGGAAACTGTGGACAGCAAAGTTCCCCACTGATCTGTGCTAGGCCCTGGGCTATTCAGCACATTAATAAATGATCTGAAAAAGATGGGGAAAAGTTACCAGTTTTCTGATCATACTACACAGAATAACTCAAAACCAACAAAAACTGACTGTGAAGTACTGCAGCACAACCGCATGAAACTGAGCCATTGAGCAGATCAAATGCAATACTGATGTAAACTGCCATATGTGGAGGAAAACACACCTGGCTTTAAATACACAGTAATTGTTTCTGACTTACTGCTCTGCAAAGAGAGTCATGATAGAGAACTTTACACAAATCATCTCCACTAAGCAGCAATGCTCAGCAGCATTTAGATAAACAAACTTCAGGACTTACTAGCAAAGGAAAACAGAGAAAAAAAGAGAAAAGGTGAAAAGATGGACAGGGAAAGATTATTTAGTGTTTCTTATATGACAATAAGTAGGTTTTCAAATTAAATCATCAGGTTGCAGACTCAGAATAAAAAAACAGGAGAAGGTACTTCTCTTTGCATAGTACATAGTTAATAAGTGGAATTCCTTGATATATTATACTGCACATAGCAAAATTTTGCAGGTTTCCTGAGAGCAAGTGAAATGGGAGATAAATGCAGGAAGACCTACTGGATTCAAAAGTACTACCTCAGGGAAGATATCCCTACATCACAAATCACAGGCTGTGGGACCACTTATTGAAAAAATATCACCAGATGCTGAAAACTATCCCAACTTTAAGTTTAGTATTGTAGAAGAATAGCTAGACAAAATACTTTGAATGGCATATATTTGCTATCTATACGCACAACCTTTGCAAGGCATAACTATTATTTAGTTATTGAAATGATAAGAAAAAACAATTACAGCACAGTAAGAGGCCAATATCTGCTTGTATCTGCTATCAGTATTTCTTTCCCAAAGGTCTGAGTGCCCACAACCCTAGAAAAGTTCTTAACTTGTAAAACTGCTACTCATTTTCAAATTCCTTGTTAAACACCGCTTGGTGCACTGACCAATAGAGAGAAACTGTTACAGAAAGCAAACCCGATGGTGATACGTCTACTGCTCTTATCTCAAAGTATATTAAACTAAGGCTTTGTCTTGCCTCATAACCTGCTTTCTACCCATTAGAAAAAATCTATTTAAATCCTGACTGGCATATTCATCTGGCAGCCTTTCATCCTACTCCTGTGATGCAGTCTTTGACTCTCTCAAGGATATTAAATAGAAATACATTTTCAATTTTAAGAAGTACATATAGTAAAGCAATCCTCAACAAACTCATGCAGCCACTGCTGAACCTTGGCCCTCTTGCACTGCCACATGTTTCTTCTCTGAAAATTGAGCAGTTCAGAAACAGAGCAAAATTTGGAAGTTTGGATAAATTAGGGCAAACTGCTGGGATTTGTTACAAAGACCTACATGGAGAAGAGTTGCTTGCTGCACCATAGTCAGTGTACAGAACATGTACATAATATATACACACAAATGCCATGTACATATTCCACTCTTTCACTGAGAGAGAGAATTTGTAACTTCTCATCACTATTAACTCTTATTCTAGAACTGTTTCTAATTAACTCCTGCTGAACTCACACTGAGGCAGATGGATAAGCCACAGGGATGGCCATCAACCTCCCACGCAGCGCTGGCTCGGCTGCCAGCAGTGAAGGGGACAGCAGTGCCCGACCTGCTGTGCCGTGGGCTGCCTGCTGCACAGTGCCCAAACAGCCTGCCTAACTTCATTAGGGTGATTAAACCTGTCAGTCTAAAGAGGTCCCCTGGTAACTCCACAAACAGCCTGAACACAGAACACAAGTAATGCCCAAACTGTAAATCTGGCAAACAATAATGCTTCAGTGTGCACATGCACATAAGGATTAAGTCTAACCATTGTGCATCCTAAAATTCTCATAAGGTCAAGTTAAAAAGGATTACCCATGTTTTTGTAAAATTCATACCATTTCTTAGCTGAGAGCAAATCTTGTCAGATGTTAATGTGCTATTCCAGTACTCAGAGGTGTGTACTAGACTCAGACAACACTTAGATATTATGCAATAAAATGCCATATATGTGAATTAACTAATGGCTTTGAATTTTTGGAATTACCGAAGTCCTAATCTAAGCCAAGTTTCACCTAGCTGTTGGCTTGTAAAGATGATCTATTCCTTATGAGATTTTTTTTGCAATCAAGTCTTCTTTTAGATACCTTGTTTTCTGATAGTCATTTTGTCCTGAACAAATTTCTACTGTTATAAATCTCTACAAAAATAATTCAATGTAAAACAGTTTCCTTCTTTTGATTTATCTGATGCCTGTTGACTTTGATTCCTTCTTTCCATAATTATCTACTATTTCTGCTCTTAATTGCATTAGTGAAACAAGTAGAAACAATAAAAAATAGGAGCAGGGGAAGAAACAATAGAAGCTATAATTGAAAAACAACACTAGAAAATTAGCAAGTATCTACCTCTAATAAAACACTGTGAAACATATGTAAAGGTTTCCAGCTTAGCCCAGTGAGTCTCTGGCCTTCTGCTTTGTGGCTACTATACTTTCTTAATGAACAGTAGAAGTTTGTATCTGGTCACAGGATGAGACTGTACTTCCATCATGTTGGCATCTTCTGTGAAATAGGTTTAAGAAACTACAAATAGGAGAAGTAACATAATTTTACAACATGCTGGGAAGACAACTTGGCTGAAATAGCCCAGAGCAATTGAGCCTGATGCTCAATAGCTGATAGCTGGCATGAGAAACCTTCAGCTGAAGCAGGTGAAGTCTGGTACAATAGTAGAAAAGATGCTACGCAGGTGACCTTGATTAGAGGCCACGGGGAGATGCCTGGGGAGCCATGCAGCCTCAGGGAACCTGAGGTTTCACCCTTGTGTGGGGTGATCCCCTGATTGCATCTCCTTATCCACACTGGGCCAGCATAGCATTGAGGGGACAGAGGGATAATCAGGTCCCATGCTGCTCAGGATGGAAAGCATAGGGACATCTCAGGGAAACGGGATGGGGGAATGTCATGGGGAGGAGATACCTACTGGGAGTGGTGGTCCCTTGCATTTGCTGTCCGCAGATTCCGAATACTCCTCCTGCCTGTATCAATTATGGGCAAATTTATAGCAGACAGAGGTAATTTTGAGTTAGTTCTAAAAAACCAAAACAACCCATAACAAAACCAAATCCACAAATCTCCCAGTAATGGGAGGCATTTGAATTATTTAAGTAGTGAATCATGTTAGCCAAGAAACCCACAGAAGCAGTAAATGGTCTGTGAATCAGCAGAGGTTGTAATTTATTGACATTACTTAATCTTCAGTTTCAGAAGCAGTTTCTCAGCTAGTGTTGATATGTAGAAACATACAAATGTAAACAGAATAGTTTCAGCTTTCAAAGAAACTTATTTCTCTGTATTAGTATCAGCACACTACATTAACAAAATTATTTTCTTGCTTAATACTTTTTTTTTTATTAGAAAGGTAGCAGAAGCACTAACATAAGAAACCCCCAAGCAAAAGAAAAGAGAATCCAAACCCTAATGATTACTTTTAAGTATGAAGTATTTGCCATAGCTGAGAAAATGGGGGGAAATTAACTTTTTAGTTATCACTTATTATTGTGTCACTATTTGGAACTATGCCAATGGTTCTGTATCCTTTTTATCACTGAGAAGTCTGTAAGTTTAATTTGCCTACTGGACTGTACGACTTTGCTTAAATGCTTCCTAAAAAGAAATAGAATAGAAAATTAATATCATGAGTTAGGAAAATGTCACTAGATATATAACTTGTATTTGAATAGCCAAAGATAATATCCTCTCTCTGGTATACTTCAGGGGCTGCAAAGGAAGCTTAAAAGTTTTCCAAAAAATACTGAATTCTGTTCCAATGTGTCAGCATGTAGATGGTCTTAACAGTTCCCAGAGATTATTAAACACATACTTTAAAAGAATATGACTTAATAGCTCTTCACAAGCGAAGCCCATTGATCTCTAATGTGCAGGGGTTTTTTGAGTGAATATTGCTTAATTACTGGGCTCTATTTTATTTCATTATACCCACTGAGGAACAAAAAAACCAGCTGTATTTTAATGACATATTTTTTCACATGTGTGTGACCTGACTACCAACAGAGCTGGTTTCTGCCTTTTCCTAAATTAATAGAAAACCGACATCAGGCATGTCCGACATAGCATAGTCTGGGTTAATGCCATGACCCAGGATTAGGGGAAAAGGCCTGGAAATGTCAACGATTAAACTTGAACTCTGATGGAAATGCTGTTTCATCATCTCCAGCAGAGTTTATAGCCATGACCTTTTAGACTCAATTCACCACCAGGATCATTCTGCAAGAAATCCAACATGGTCTTCGCCTTTAAGCTCCTATTCAATGTGTCCATGTGAACCGGTGTTGTTTGTGTATTTCTTTGCATAAAGTCTCAAGCATTCTGCAATGTGTGGCCATAATACAGAACCAAAAGTATGCGACTGTGCTGCAGGCATAGGAAAGGATCAAACACTGGCAGAAATTTGTAGTCACTTGCACATGTGCAGAAACAGACCTCAGGCATGCACAGAACACTTTTTTGCATTGTCAACTGACAACTATATGCAAAAAATGCCAAAGGGGTGATTTCCTTAGAGAATTCTTCTGTCCCTCTTTCCAGGGACATATACACAAGCTGTTGTCCATCCCTCACTGTTAGTATTTCTGCATGGTTTTTGCCGTTTTCTTTTGTACAGGCATTAGGAAAACGGATTCTAGATTCCAGACCACACCACAAAACACGGCAGGAAACATTAAGGATGGCAGCTAAGGGAAAAAATGTTTCTGCCTACACGTGGCTGCCGGTGCAAGATGAGGGTACCGGAGGATGTTTTCAGAGCACTCTCCAGTTCCCGTTTGAGCCATGTGCTTGAACTTCTACTGTGCTGGAAGATGAGAGAGGTGAGTACGAGGGAAGTGTGGGGCTTCTGGTACACATCACAGTCCTACTGCAGTCTGGCATGGAGATGGGGCTCAGCTGGAGCTACCCAGACAAATTACCTGTAGAAAGAGCAGACAACATTCTCCCTACATGATTGTCGTGGTTTTGATCCTGGCTAAGTGCCAGGCACCCACGGCAGCCACTCACTCGTTCCCTCCCCTGCCACAGCTGGGCAGATGAGGGAAGGAGAGGGGAAAAATCAAGGGAATTAACTCAGAGGTCTATGAGTTGAGATAAGGAACCGGGAGAAAACGCTCCAAGGACAAACCAGGCTCAGCTTAAAAGTTGCAAAAGTGAAAATTTATTACTACCTGAGTTAGAAGGAGGATATGAGAAATAAACTAAACCTTTAAAAGACACCCTTCTTTCCACTCCCCACCCCTCCCTCCCTCCCACCAACAGTGCAAGGGGGGCAGGGTGTGGGGGTTCAGGTCAGTCCGTTTCCAAGATCTTCTTCCCCTGCTTAGGGAGAGGAGTTTTTTCCTCTGCTTTGGCCATGGGGTCCCTCCCACGAAAGACAGTTCTCTTTGAACCTCTGTGGCGTGGTTTTTCTTGTCCACGGAATGCAGTCCTCCAAGGACAAACTGCTCCAGCATGGAAGCAGGGGGCCCCTCTCTCTCCAACCGGGTCTCCCACCTGGACTGCAGTTTCCTCCGACATCCACCCGCTTCAGCGTGGTCACCTCCTTCACAAACTGCGGGACTTTTATCTCAGTCTCTGTCTCTCTCTGGGCTGCACCTGCTATGGCTTCTCTGGCATCTGTGGCTCCTGTGGCTTCTTCCATGGCTGCTGCGGCTGCTGTGGCTTCCGACATCTCCCGCTCCAATGTTGGCACCTCACCCACGGACTGCGGGTGGCTCTGCATCCCTCATGGACCCCATGGACTGCAGGGGGGACACCCTGCCTCACCATGGGCTCACCACGGCCTGCAGAGGAATCTCAGCTCCCGAGCCTGGGGCACCTCCTCTCCCTCCTTCTTCACTGACCTTGGTGCCTCCATGTTGTTTTCCCTCACATGTTCTCACATCCTCCTCCTTCTCTAACTAAAAGCAGCTGCGTGTGTGTGCATTTTGTTTTTGATTTTTCCTTAAATATGTCATCACAGAGGCGTAACTAACCTTTCTAATTGGCCCAAACATGGCCAGTGACATGTCCATCATCTTCAGAGCCATCAGAGATTGGCTCTGCTGGAAATGGTGAAGAACTCTAGAAACTTCTCACAGGAGCCATCTTTATGGCCCCCTCCCTTCTACTAAAACCACAACAATGATGAAATTGGGATCATAAAATTGGATAGAGGACTAGGGCACCTCTTCATGGAAACACAACAGACATCTTAAAAATGCTCACTCTTGCACAACTATTCTAAGTGATTTCAGCTTTGTGCAGTGTTTAACACCTATAGGAAGCTGAAACTCCTGGAAACATCCCGGAAGGGGATACTGAAGTGGGGAGGGAATTATAAGCAAAAGTAAGAAAATTACATAAAGACAAAAGAAGTAATAAACACCCTATTTGTGAGTGTTATCTCATTACTTCAGAGAGGTACAAAGTAGGTATCTACCCCTAAGCTTGGGTTCCTTTCATGGTCCACGGCAATAAAGAGGTGCATGTAGGACACATCTCATACCACCCTGAAGAGAACTTCTCAAATGTGTTGAACAGTTTGCATGCTGGAAGTACAGATTTGGTTTTCTATTGATTATAAAAGAAGCCTTGGGGATTGGAAAATGTCTGGTTTTAGTCAGATGATTCCCATGTGTCTCTAAGGGATTAAGCATTTCATTTTTTCTATATAAGTAGGGCCCTGAGTAGCATATTTAATAATATGCAACTACCTCATTGATTAGTTATTTAAATAAAAAGTATAGCAGGCTAACTTCAGCTTCCCTAGAGAGGAGATGCCAAAAGAGGAATTTGGATTACATACCTTCTGAAAAACTACTTTTGTGGTTTTGTTTACTATAAAATGTAACACATATCAGGCGCTTGAAATTACATAGAAAAATTCAGAACAAACTGTCAGTTGTTACACTGTATTAAAGTAACTAAAGCCCTCTAGGTCATGATAGCATTTCTGCTTTTTTTTAAGATAAAGAGACTGTAAACACTTTTTATTTATTCCCATGAGTCAGGCATCATTTTTTTCCCCCCCTCTGTTTGAACCAGCAGAGTATTTCTGATACTGACCAGCTACTGAGGAAAGCTTGCTTGGATCACAATGACTGCAGGCACAACAGAGTCTATGCACTTCAAACAGAGAACATTTTTAGAGTCTGTTGCAGAACTATGTTTTCCTAAGCATTACGGCTTAGTTGTGTTTGCTACCAGCTTTATTTATAGAAATACCATCTTTATGCCATCCCAAGGCCACTGGAAAAGGGGCAATCAATGATCCCTAGGCAGGTGAGGAGCTGATAAGAGTGGTTTTGCACTGGGAGATGAGTACTTGCTGCATCAAGGCCCAGGAAACATCAGATGAGCTCTTACAGAATCAAGCCAAGTGAGATTATATCTTTACTCATGGAAAAAAGTGTATTGTTTTCCAGAAGAATAATTTATTACACCTGAGATCTCAACTGCATCTCCTAAACAGAGGGTTTTCAGTATGCTGGAAGCCTATACTCTGAATAGAAGTACCTTAGTTCAATTCAGTGAGTCTAAGACAGCATGTAAAATCAAGGTAAAATGCTAAGAAGAAAATTATTTGTTTAGGCCACAAGATAGCTGAACTTTAAAGCAAAATCATGGGCAGCTCCATTTTTCATTCATTGTGTTCTCTGGCAGTTTACAAGGGAATAAATCAATAACTGCTTTAATAGGACTGAAAAGTTTATCTACCCATAGAGCTGAGTAAAGGGTTTCTAAAAAGGTTAAAGCCCTCATTTAGGTATGACCTTGATTTATCAATGGACATAAGGACACAGCTACATGCCTTACTTTGGTTCAAATAGGTTTAGGAATCTAGTCCTCTCTTGCATGCAAGACAGACAGGATGCTATGTGGGAAGACAGACCTGGAGTCACACAGCTTTTGTATGACACAAGCATCTCTGGGTCCTCTATAACAGCGATGTTCTTTTACACAACACTAATCAGAATTCATTCTTTACAATGAAGTATTGGACACAACTTCTCAGGCAAGTTTCCAGGTATTCTACCTACCATGAAAGTTAAGAAAGAGGAAACAACCAGCAGATACCTGAAAACAAGAGCTAAGAGTTCAACAGGCACAAGAATATCCCTGCTAGTAATGTACCTTGAAACCTTTCCAGCATTAGAATCTAGTGTTGGATTTCTGGGGCCAGAGACAGCTTTGTCTTTCCCATATGTATCAATCATTTAATATTTAATCCTGATATGACATGGTATAGAGTAGTGGTTCAAGAATGAACTCCAGAAGTCATCTGAGCCCAAATTCTGCATGTCCTACATGTTTGGGAAGTTTACATTACTGCAAGTATCCTGGGAAAAGATGAATTTTTTTCTGAAAGTTTTCATCTGTCCAGAGATTTGAAGTGTTTTATAAGGCACTGGAGAGACTACATGTGAGATCATCAAAACTGCAAAACAAACTTAATCTTAGGATGCTACATCACTTCCTGTATATGTGGTCTCTATGGGAGTGCTTTAATAAATTTTATATTTTCTTTAATAAAAAATATATTTTTCCTAAATTAAAATCTAATGTGTAGTAATTTCATTATATATTTAACCTTCACTTTTTCACCTTGCCTGGAAAGTTTACTGAGAGTTCAGCTGTGAAAATAGATCCTGTCCGTTTGTCACTTTCCATGTTTGCTTAAATGTATAACCATGAGCCTGTCAAACCATGACAAAGTCGTCGGTAATGGCAGCAAATTTTAAAAATCCATCCCTTTCTCCAGCTCAGTGACATGTGCAATTCCCACTGCAGTGACCTCCTTAGCAGAGCTGCAATCAAGCACGAGCACCGGGGCAAAATCATTTACACAGGGAACAGATGATGCTGTTTCTCCTCCAGCTCAGTTCCTGGTGCTTCCCCAGATTAAGACCCAACAGCTCGTACTTCCATACCAAATCTCGCTATATTTCATTTTCTCCTTAAAATCCCTATTACATGCTTATTGATCAGCATCTGCACTTTCCATTAGCTTCCAAACCTTGTGCTTTCCATGTATGGTTTGAAATCACAGAGCAGATATAGGGATAGCAGCAAGTAATTAAACCAAAAAACTACACTTTCTCCATAATTTTTCTTTACTGAGCCCATGGCAACCTCCTGGTGCTCATTCTTGGGTCATGGTTTTTCAGTGCCTGGGGTAAACAATGGATTGCCTGGTAAATAACTTACTCGATTTCACACTAAGTGGCATCAATGTACACTGCACTGTCGATACTGCTGGGCGGGGAATCAGATCTGCTTTACAGATCACCTCTCAGGCATGTGAGTTTAAAAAGGTAAGACGGTTTAGAGGGAATGAAAACAAAAAACAAAAAAAACCCCAACCGACCAACCAAAGTTATCTCTCACCTTGCATTTACATTTGAAACAAATCTCAGCCTCCTACTTTCACTCTGACAGGTTTCATCCAAGCCACATACCCGAAGGATAACACCTTCACTCTCAATTTGGTTTAAAACAAAAAGGAGGCTTTCACCATATCATAAAACAAGTGTGAGGGGGAAAAATAACCTTTAAAATACAGTCCTTTCAGAAGACTTGTAAGAACAAATTGTAGTTATAAATACTTTAACAGTTTGGATTTGGCTTAGGTGTGTTTTACACATCAGGAAATAATCACCAAGTCATGAAGATTAGTTGCCCACTCAAAATTTCTTCATTATTTAGAAAAATACTGCAGTTAGGGGAAAAAAGGTACCTTCATTTAGTACAAGAAAGTGCTATCCTAGTGGGGCCAGTGAACTTAAAGCTTTACATAAGCATCAAGGTTGTAAGATATGTTCCAAATCATCTAGTCCAACCAGCAACCCAGCACCACCATAATTACCCCAAACCCATATCCCTAAAAACTTAACAACATTAACACATGATGTTCCTATACTGTTTTTTATCCTAGTAGGATCATCTATCCCATGAGAAAAAAAACCCCCAAACAGATAAGACTATTGAAGCATTTATTCTTACAAACCTTGATGTCGAACTTCAGTTCATCTTAATTACTTTTCCTATCACACATCTCTATTCTGGATCCTGAGCATTAGGGTCCTTTCTCTTACCTTGGAAGGGCCAAAATCAGACATACTGAGGAGGACAAGCTAATTTTTTAGCTAATAAATGTATGTAATTTTTTAAAGAAGAGCTAAAGAATGAATAATGGTATTTATCAGCAGATAAAATTTGTTTGTAAAGACACATAAATGTTAGGCAACCCGCTACTACTATTTTCTTTTACTCATGCTTTATTCCAGTCGACATCTTTTAATTATAACTCTGCGAGCAAACTTCTTCATTATGCCCTTTATACACACCAATGAAAGAAAAAATGTGATTGTTGCAAGACTGTTACATGAATTGTGCACAGTTTAATAATGACCCGCTTTTAGGCTGCCTCAGCTTCCCAGGACACCCCACTGATAGCACCAACATCACTCAGAGGAGCTGAGGTCGCCTTTGGCATTCTGGGTTTTGCCATTTTGTTTGCTTGTGTGTTCCTTGATGATCTAATCAATTTAAAGAATTGTAGCAGAAACTCTCGCACGGAAACAGTTCTCACAATACCACAGAAATCTGCACTTCTGCCATTCATCTGATTCATAGAGATCTGACTCTGAAGAATTATTCCACAAGCAGAATACCCTGGGACAAACTTACCCATCTGCAGGTTTAATTCCACAGTCACTGGGATGCTAACTCACAAGTATCCAGACAGAAGCCAGCAGGCTCAAAGGGCACCTTTAACACACCTTTTTTCTAAGCCCTTAAACACCCACCTCTTTTCCCCCCATCTTCAAATGTTATTCTCCCATCCCACTGGTAAATAATAAAGAAAGTTCAAAGGATGGAGAAAAAAATCAGTCCTAACTTCTTTCTGCCTGAGAAAACTACTTACAGAAATATTGGAATTCATAAAACACACAAAAATGGAAACAAAACCTGGAAGAAGGCATGTCGGTCTGCTCTGCACAGACCAAACTAAAAAAAACCTACCAAAGCAAGGCAAGGTACTGTTGATCAGAGAGTCTCTTTTTGGATGGCCAAAGTAAGTGCTCTTATATTATGTAACATTAGTAACTCCCAAGACTTCACTTTGGGCAGAGCAGCAGTTTCCCAGAGGAAGCTAACAGGATGAGTTAATGGCGGCCATCAGTGGAGCACACATTTGAGGAAGAGACAGGTACCAGAGACCACACCACTGGAAATAGCAAAGAGTTTATAGTTCAGGTAGAGAACTTGTGTTGGAATCCACCACCTGATTTTACATCAAGAGCTGTGGGAGCACTTCTTGGTAGAAGGGCCTGCACAAGATGCAGTGCAGTCCAGGGTGCGAGAAGAGCCAGCAATGCACTTGTCCTGTCCTAGTGGCCTGGAGGCACCAAAGCAAGGACATACAGCAAGAGGGAGCTATGCCAAGTCCCCTGGTTTGGGTTACATAAGGATCACATCTAGACATGCACCCACAGGCCAGTTCATGCTTTAGGGGATCTTTTTATGAATGTAGGAATAAATGAAGAAAGGGTCACTGCTTGGTGATGCAATTCTTAAAGCAACAGGCCTCATCTTTCAAGGGATGAAGGCTGCCCTCTGACTGTTCATTTTCCTTTATCTTCTTTTAATAATTAAAAAATATCCAGTTACAACAATTACATCTAGCAGTGCAAAACATGGTTACAAAATAATTTTGTCTGGACAGGAGAAGAACACTGAATACTTTCCCCATTGTTTCTGCCAAATCTATTCCTGCAACTTAATTTGCTATTGAATCTGTAACCATGTAATTCTAAAATAAAGATTTTGCTTTGCAGGAGAACAGAAAGCATCTAATGATGAAAACTCATCTTCTGTGACATGAAGAATTCATATTATACATTGAGCAATAATTAAAAATGGCAAATAGAGTGCTTTCAGGAGGCTTTGTTCATGACAGAAACCACACTGAGAGACCTGTAGTTCAGCAATGGCACAGATTTTCATGAAAAAGAGGGAAGTATTATATATGTTCATACACTTAATCAAACTCTCTCCAGTGGCTTGCCTTGATTTAGATTCCATTTTTAGCTCTTAAGTAATATGCAATTTTGAAGAACAAGATATGTCAGGAAATATTTATTAGATCTATATTACTTTTTCATAAAGCCTTTTTTAAAAATATTTTAAACTATGCGTTTCACTTGTGCTTAACCCTAACAAGGCAGTCAAAGTATCCTTCTGTTTACCACAGAAGAGCATTTGGCTCCCTGAACAAGTTGCTTCACGCACCAGTGTTAAGAAGAATAGTAAAGAATCATCACTGAACTCTTACCAAAGCAGGAATTGACAAAGCCATACCACCTACAAGCATGGTCCCCTCCAATCCATTTGCCACAGATGTTGGATGCAAAACTGAGGGTAGTGCCCAAGATGCACACCAACATGTCGCTGATGCTGATGTTCAGGAGAAGCATGTTGACTGGGTTACGAAGGATTTTAAACTTGCAGAAGAGGATGAGGACAATCAAGTTATTCAAGAAACCAAAAAACAAAATTAATCCAAGAAAAACAGCTACTACTGTATGCCCACTTCGTGAGAGTCCAGCCTTTGGCTCAACAGGATCTGCAGGTGCCCCAAAGCTCAGGTTGTATGTCGAAGTGTGGTTCATTTCGGACTTTGCCATGGATCAGTGAGGGCAGAGACGCTGGGTGCCCTTTGCTGAAGTACTCCAGCAGTTCCCCAGAAGAGTCATTCCATCACAGATCAAACGATCTCAAGAGCCTCGAGATCTTTGCTCAGATGACATACCTCTAAGATGGTTATGCAGGTGTGAAACACTGCAGCACAGGGGTCTCTTCCTGCACTGTGTCTTTCCAGGGGTCTGCTCTGCAGTAACTCCAGGGCAGTGGAACCAAGTGAACAATCACCTCAAATTTGTCTTTCTTGTTTGAACCTGGGATAATATTAGATGATCTTTTTTGATGCTCAGAATGGAAGGTATCTTAAAAAGATGCTTCAGTATGGTATCCTCCTTCAGAGCAAATGGACAGCCCTATCAATGGCAGCTACCCTCCTTTCCTCTGACAACGGGCATCTTTCTGAAAATACAGAAAAAAGAAATGGTAAAAATCAACTCCTTCCACACAAAGACTAAAAAATAGGGACATAATTTAGCAACAGTTTTTCTCTTTTTGAACTATAAAAAATATCTCTCATTCTTTTCAGTTTTCGCCGATTTTTAACAGAAACATCAGTTTGTTTACATTTCCTTGGATGTTTTAAGCAATTTTTCCCTAGCTCACAATTTAGCATGGAGGTTATTTGGACCTTCCTAGTAAAGTTCCTCAGGTGAGAAAATGCATGGTGAAACATATCTTTTGCATCACCTTTCCAGAGAAAGAACCCTGTCTTCCTCCACATTAAGTCAATCCACACCAAGTAAAGTTTCATTCTTGGCTAGACCTTAATTAAAATTATGAAAAATTTAGAAGAAGGTATTTCTTTATCCAGAAAGAAGAATTTCAAACTCAGTCCCTCAAGCTCTCCTGTGCTTACAAAGGTTTGCAGACCTGTGATATCAATTCCTCTCCTCCCACATTTACCAGTGGACAGATGTCTTCCTTTATTATTTATAAAGGAGCCAGACACCCAAAGCCTCACATCTCTCCAGTCACAATTTTACCTGCATGCAGTGAACACATTGTGTGTGTACTTTGTGAAGCAATAGTGCTTAATGTGCATGCATAACTACGTAGCCTACCTTCCATGTGGTTGCACACAAATTCTGCACAGAATTTTCCATTAAAATGGAGATGTGTGTGTATATATATATCTATATATATATATTTGAATTTTCACTTCTCAGTGCAAAATGCAGGATACCCACAGCTTGCTGGACTAAAAAAATATGAAAGCTTCTCTTTCATCTGTCATGTACTCCTAGAATGATTGCACACGTTAAAATGGAGCATCTCCTATATTACTCCTAACCACTGTTTTCTGGAAATTGTCTTGTAGAAAAATATTTATTTAACAACTGGAAAATTGAGAGTTCAGTTTAATGAAGAGTCAGAGGTTGCTTGCTCTTTTTCTTTTATATCTTTGTGTCATGGTAAGCTTTTAGAAAAAGTATTTTTTTTCTGTTTCCCTACTTTCACTAACTCACTGTGCTAAATGTTGCAGTGATTCTGAACTCTAACATATACAGCCTGTCTTAACACTTTTTGTCTGATGAGTAAATTACGTACACTTCACAGCCCTTCTACTGTTTGGTCATTGAGAATCTAAAACACTGATGCTTTCTGATTTTATTCCTCCCCCTTTAGGAGGTGCATGGTAATTTATGTTGGAAAGGGTCCCAAGTAGTATATCTAAGAGAAAGAACTTTTGAAGTCCTCTTTCTATAAATGTGGAAAAAAAAATATCCTATCCAATTCTGGTTGCAGGTTATAGAAGGAAGCTAACTGGGTCTAACCATCAATACATTCTAAATTTACTTGTAATTGTGTTTTAAACAGAGTTAAAATTTCCTGGAACAAAAACCACATCTTAAAAATATTATTCTGAGCATTTCTGCTATGAGAACAGGCTGAGAGAGTTGGGGTTGTACAGCCTGGAGAAAAGAAAGCTCAGGAGAGACCTTGTTACAGCTCTTCAGTACTTAAAGGAGATTTTAAAAAAAATGGGGAGAAATTTCTTAGCAGGCCCTGTAGCAATAGGACAAGGGGTAATGGTGTTAAACTAAAGTAGGGTCAATTTAGAGATAATGAAGAAGTTTTTTACAACAAGGGTGGTGAAACACTGGAGCAGGTTGCCCAGAGAGGTGTTAGATGCTCATCCCTGTAAGTGTTCAAGGTGAGGTTGGACACGGCTCTGAGCAACCTGGTTACGTTGAAGATGTCCCTGCTCATTGCAGGGGGTTTGGATCAGATGACCTTTAAATGTCTGTTCCAACACAAACTGTCCTGTGATTATAAATATAGCTCAAAATATAAATAATAAAATGGAGTTCTATTATACAATCATCCTGCATTCTTGAAGGCTTATCAAGAGTTCATATTTGCAGTGCTTATAAAAGGACATTTACTCCCTGGTGGGACTCAGCTGGCTAAAATTTAGCAGTGTGGCACCAGGTGTGTAGGCACAGCCCAGTGCCCAGGTCATTTCTCCACTGACCACCACTCACACAGCTTTAGCTGGACAAGTTCTGACCTGGTGTGTTGGGAAATGATACCTTAATGCCCAGGTCAGATGAGCAGGCCCTGGAAGTTCAGCATGAGACACATTTCAAAACATTAGTACTCACACTGTGAAGGTCAAGCCATGTGGCCACTTGACATCAAAAGATGACAAACATGATGCACAAAGGTGAGCTTCAAAAAGTTTTGGATGAATTTAAGAGACAGAGATCTGCAAAGGAAGACATCTGAAAATCTGGGCTCTCTGCGAGTAAGTCTCTTTTTAGGAGCTCATGTATAAAGTGCTAAGTTTTTTACACCTTTGGATGAGGTAAAAACTAAATTCAGATTTCAAAAAAGCTTCTGAAGTTCCACACGAATCCCTTGAAGAATGGGTCTAATTTAACCTAATGTTAGCATTTAACTGAATAATACACATTATTGCTGAAAAACACCTGTAGATGAACATTTGTGCTCAAAGGTTCACTTGGTTTTCTTTCTTTTTTTTTTCCCCTCCAGAGAGATAGCTTGGTTTAATAGAGGTTACTTTGGAACGCTGATAACCCTGTCTTACAAGTGACACTATGCACTCCCCGGGTCTCCATGATCTAGAAAGAACAGCCTGAACTCTCCCAGCTCCTATCAAACTCAGGAGCTTGCAGGATTGAACTCTAATTCTGCTTCTTAAAAAATGTTAAAAAACCCCAAAACAATAAAACCTACAATTCCATCCAAGACAAATAAATGAGCATCCAGTTTGTCCCCTTGAATTTGTCAGAGTTGACATGGAATGGAAAACATACCCAAAGTGATACAAAACATATGGCCAGGTGAAATGGCCCAAAAGTTCCTTTAACATCACCAGCTATTAAATGCTGCATCTGTTAACTGGTTCTGACAATACAAGTCTAAAGATACAGCAAAACAGACACCCATAACTGTTTGTATTTTCTCTGAAGCAGTCTGCTGGAAAAAATAAGGTTTCAGAAGATGTTAGATCAGCTTCTGGGAGCACAGGCTTTAATCCTGAGAGTGCAAGGCTTCTTTTTGCACTTGACACCACACATTAGTTTGAGCAGTGAAGCTGTTTTTTTCTTTCTCAGTTTGCTCCCGAATTGCTTATTGAACACATTAGTTTCACAGGTTTCCAGCTGGGAGATTCTTTACCAGCTTCTCTTGCAACGTTGTGCAACATGCCAAAGATTATGCCTAATTCACTTTAAATATTTAAAAGCTGAAGAAAATGCATAAAATAAAGAAAATCAAACTTCATATTACTAAAAAAACTTACCCACTTCCATTATATCTACATTATTCTCTTTGGATATAACGGAGCTATAAAAAAAACCCTCTTATATTTACATATCCACACAACTTAAATCAACCCGTTGTTCAGTTCATATAAAAATCAATTTTAAAATAGTGGTTTTCCTTCATTTAAGAACTTATATTTCTAATGAAAAGTTGAAGTAAAAACCAAAAAACCCCACCAAAACCAAACCCCCTACATAACATTTCAAAGACAACCCCAGACGAAATTTTATGAAAGAAGAATCACCTGCTGACAGAATTATGTCAGGAATAGTGTATTTTTAAGTTGGCATACATTAAACCTCATCTTCCAGATGAGGGACTGAAACGTTTTTAATAGAAAGCATCCAAAACCAGAGGTATCAGCTGAAATAATTCTTTTAAAACACAGCTGAAAGATGGGGGTCTTCATGGGACTTCACAACACCGAAGACAGAATTCCCATCTGTTCTGGACTACTTTTTCCATGCTCCAAGCCACACTGCAAGATTTGAAGAGCTCCAGAGAGAGGTCTTTAGAACTAAGCTAGAATACTGGGGTGAGGTTCTGTGGTTCAGAAGTTCGGGTATCTCCAGCTCCCAAAACCTCCTGTCTGTGGAAGAATCCACTATATGCAGACCAACAGCCTTACTGTCAGCAGTTCACGTTCAGGACACAGGCAGAAATGAAAACGAGAGCAACCTAAGTACAGAACACACATAGTGAAGTTCACACCTTTGAATGCCATACTATTTACTCAAGGGGAAAACCTAAGTGTGGTAAACCCCTGCTTTTGAAGTAAAAGCTACTTTTATTTAGTATATTTAAAGTTAAGGCAGCCCCTCTTACGTGCAAAGAGGAAATTTATGCACAGAAATGTCTGTGCTAAGAGTAGATGAGCCAGACCCATTCCCGAGCTGGGCTGAAGCCGTGAGAAGCGTCTCAAAGCCCGAGCCGGGACGGCGGCGGCAGTGGGCACTGAAAGCACCTCCTGAATGCCCGGGCTCACCCCGGGCTTCTAAACACTGCACCAAGCACAAGCCCCTCCAGCCAACCTCCGCTTAGGACTCTTCCTTCGCAAACTTTTTTCACGCTTCTTTGGGAGGGAATGGGAGGGTAGCACAGAACACCGGAAGAAAAACCCACCTGCATCTTTAATCCACAGCAACCCAAAGGGAAAACAGCCCCCCCAGGTCTCCGGCAAACACGTCCTGAGCGGCAGCGGCGGCGGCGGCAGGAGCCCCAGCACCCTGGAGCGGAGCGGGAGCGCTCCGCGTAGCCGCAGAGCGCTCACCCTGCGCAGGATGGAGGCGGAGGGCTCGCCCTGCCCGCTCACAGCCTTCTCCTTTTCCCCTCCCCGGCGGCTGCGAAGACATCCAGCTTCGGGAGGGCGGGGGAGAGTAAACAGATGTTTTTCACTAAACTAGAGAATAAGAGCGGCGAGGCTCATCCCACCCGCTGCCGCCCGCGGCTCCCGGCGCTGCCCCGCAGCTCCGCCCGCGCTAGGGCGGTGCCGCAGCCGGGGAGCCGCCAGACCCGGCACCCAGCCCGGCCGCCCTTCTTGTGACAGGGGTGCTCCCCCAGGGCATCTCGGGTGCTGCTTGGGCAAGCTTAGGTTGGGCACTCTGTTCACGCTTACTGCTGTGACACGTTTTTCTGGGCTTTGTTAAGCACGGAGGTGTAAGCACCTGCTCACCAGCGGTCAGGGATGCAGTTTAAACACGTGTCAAAACATGCGGGGTTTGGCTTGACAAAACCAAAACCAGACGTATCTTGTGTGTGATTTATCAGTCCTCTGCTTTGTCTGTGTTTTCCACGAATCTTTACATTTTAAGCGTTTACAGACTGAGCAAGCACTATGGTTACTGCGCGCTGAAACCAATGTCTTCAGAAATATGTATGTGTATTGCAGAGATAGCATATGGCTTGAAAAACTATGTAGTACTGTGTCTTTCTGTTACTACTACTACCTATTACTATACTGCTCCTTGAGACATACTGCTCTGGTCTTTCTACAGGAGAAGGAAAAAAAAAGTGCCCATGAGGAATGAATTACTGGATAAAACCACTGAGGGAAAAATATTCTAGAGTATACTTTGTTTTGTTGAACATGTCTTAGGTCTGGTTCTTGCTGAATTTCTCATTAGTCTTTTAAATTTGTAGATGACAATTAAAGCCTGTAAAGTGATCATTATAGTGATATTAGTTCACCTAAGCTAGATCTTATCTGATCACACTTGCAGATTTTCACCATCTCTGGCTTCAAGACGGGCAAACTGATGCACCTATTGTTATAGAAATACAGTCCAGGGGAAAAAAAAAAAAAAGATGCTGTGAAGTTTATTCATAAAATCTTTCCCCAGTGGAAGCCTAAGCAGACCTCATATGTATTATCTGTTGTTTTTATTATTATTATTATTTATTATTATTGATAACAATATTTTGTTCCAAAATTCAGCCTAAGTAAAACTATTTCATTAAATAAAATAAGAATTTTCTGAAGAAATAAATCAGGAAAATACCTAATACCATCATCTTCAGAAAATACAGTGTATCACAATTTTGCAGATTAGAGTTCTACTGTGAACTAAGAACTGCTTCTCTCAGAATAAAAAATAAAATAAATGTGTAAATGTCACATTCAGAGGGAGAGCAGGAGTGTATCTCCTTTAGACAGATGCCTAACTAAAATTAAAATTAAGAGTGTTCATTTTTTAAAATGTCATTTGTAAAATGTGTACCTCTGAAAGTCTCCATTATGGCATCTAGTTACAAAAATAACCACATTCACTAGTTGCACATACTTATAATAATTTTTCAACAGCATGAAAATATGTGGTGTTAAATTGAACTTCATTAGCTGGTGCAAAGTCAGATGAAACTGCTTACTAAAAATAATAAAAAGAAAAGTGATTTGAAATTCACTTACCTGTTATGAGCTTGGAAGAATTCAAAAAGTGGGTTGTAGCAGCAAAAAAACCCCTTGTCAGTACAAACCAATTATCAGGCAGTTTACATTCATTGAATCTCCTTTTGTTTCACAGATTCAGAGCAGTTTGGCAGCATTACTAATTGTCAAGGTGTGTCAGTGAAGAGCTGCCATGCTCTGGATGGTGTCCACTTGTGTTGTAATTCTGAGCTCCTGGTGGTGCTTCAGAAATTAAGCAGAGATGTTTGATTTTAATTCCGTGTTTTGTTTATTAGAAAAAAAATAATTATAGAGAATTCCAGCTTCTTGCATGAATTTTCTGCTTACCTCTTGCTTCCAAACAAATCTTGTGTTAGCGAAGTCTCAAATATCATTAGGAAGAAGGGACAGTAAATTAATCAACTGGGGAACAGTACTGAGAACACCTGCTGTTGTGTTCACCTGCATCTGTACAACGTGTGGGAAGTTGAGATGATGTCCAGATCATCATATCCTACTTTTAGATGCTGCCCTTACATTTGAAAGCATGTGAGAGTTCTTTAAGTTTCTTACGTTTCATGGGAAACTGCTTTTAGTATCCTCATCTATAATCTCTCTAACTTTGCTCTCTGAGAAAGACCCAGTTAGTCCAGCTTAACACTAGGGGTAAGCTCTGTTCTGGTGTCCTAAATAGAAAAAAAAAAATATTTCCTGGCTCTTTCCTTGGTTTTACAGAAAAGATATCAGCCATCATAGTTTCATTGGCTCAACATATGATGTAGGGCAGTTCCTGGGCTCGGTGACATACTGTGCATACCCAAGATACAAAGGGTGGTGGTGCATTCCATGCTTTTGCCAAGTGGTTGCTGTGATAACATCGGAATCATTTTGTTTTGCATGACAGTAACAAAACCAGGAGAAAACATAAGGAAAAGGAGGGAAACCCTTTTCTGCCTGTCCACAGCTGCAAGCAATATTAATTCTTAAAATTCTTACTACAGTGGCATTTAACAATGAAGCAAAACCAAAGTACCCTCAGATTTATCACAGTATCCCACAGCCTAGACCTAGGAAACCAACTCGTTGATTGCTTATAAAGAATGGCAGCGGATTACAAATGCATTGGCCTGGATTACATATTGAGATGTTTTAGATGGCACAGATTCCACAGTTTGTGAGTTTGGAGAGAGAACAGTTCGATGTTAGTCCAAGATTGAAATTGCTCATAATCTCCTTATTCTGCACAAAGCATGTGAAGACAAGACTGAAAGCAGCTACTAAAATATAGGGTTATATATAAAAATATAGGCATTCCTGATTTGGAATTAAGATAAGAACATGTTACATCATAATAAAACCACTATTAAAAGATTTTGAAATGCCTTCAGAACAGTGTGGAAGAAGATAATTCACATAAACTAAGAGAGAATTTTGAGTCAAAGCCAAGTTTCTTCGCCTAAAAATAATTTTTGTGTTCAGTTACCCACACAGCAGTATCTAAAGTATTTTGAGACATCCTTGAAAATCCCATCCAACTCTTTTCTAAGTGGAGCTACGCCAGAGGAGAAAAGGTCTCCAAAAAGTGGTCTAATAAAAGACATTATTTGTAATAGAGGCTAGAAGCTGTGTGCATAAGACTTACCTAATTTTCCAAGTATATTATCTAGCCTGATAAGAGATGCTAAAAACTCTGTCTAGAAACTTTGTCTTACCTGCCTTTTGACCATCACAGCAAGAGCAATGTGACCATTCAGTGAGCCAGTTCTTTCAGTTTATGCCTTATTTCTTATTATTCACACTGGAAAACAGGTGAGCCACAACCTTGCCTAGAGGCACCTTCTGTCTCCTTTGTTGCCCGGCCACAATAAAGGTGGTTTGGAGACAAGAAGGATTTTGGAATGTTATTTTGCAGTATGTCAAATAATAAAGGCTAAAAATCATCAAGACTTCCTCTTGCAAAATGGAAATTTTGAAGGCCTGGTTATTTAAGCCTCCAGTCTGCATTGTCCTGCTGGAGCACCACACCTTCAGGTGTGTATCTGAGAAAGCATGCAACTGACAGAAACAGAGAGAATATTTGTGATGTTCACTGTTGCATATTTAACTCTTGCAAGCACATCTGCTCACTGTGTACCCAGGAATTAATGTTAAACAGTAAACAGCCTCCCTAACAGCCTCTACTGTGTCTGTTTCTTTATAGTGATATCATATCCCAACAGTTCTTTTCATCAACTATGTCTGCTTCCCAAATTCTTGCATCAATCCCTCTTGCACCTCGAGTTTTGCACCCATGTCGTCAAAGCCCAAGGGGCTGCAGAAGGCTAAGACACCAATCCAGAGCTCTTCATCCCTGCATCATTTTCTGATCTGATTTTTCTTTGGGGAAAGGTTTTCTCCTGAGCAATAGAAAGGGAATAAAACTTGTGAGTTTCCTGATTCTTATTCAGAAACCACTGCTTGAGATGAGGAAGGCAAAGCACTACTTTCCTCTAGCTTTGTTCTGTCTGGCTATCCTGCCCTCCACCAGTGGTTGAGACAACTGGGTACCAGTCAGAGCTTGTCAGTAATTTGGTGGATGGCTGAGGCAGTTTGCTCTCTAGCATTATCTCCAGCTCAGCTGAAATCTGTTATCTCCCTATTTATAAGACCTGCCAGCAGGAATGTTAGTGGAAAATATTGAGTAATTTTTCAGTCCAAGCTAGCAACGCACACAAATGTGAGATCTGCCACAAGGAGAAGGTAGGATGCTGAGCTGTTTTGTATTTCTGAACATGCTTTTTGCCACAGTGCTATATCTTAGTTTTCTTAGTGACTGCTTAGCTGTTCTTTTGAATCAAAGATGAATTTTTTTACAGTAGGTACATTTCATCCTGGATGTGAGACTTGCTTCCTTCAATTGGCAGACTTTTTAAGCAAAAGGAAGAAAGCAGGTGTAGAGCCCACCAAGACCAGAATTAGATGCACAGAAGAATAGATTAGGGTGAAGAAAAAGATGAGAGGTCATCACAGTGGGGGAGGAAATTACATATATTGCAAGATTTGTTTCACAGTATGGAGGTTATCTGGTAGCTGGAAAGTCATGTTTAGATCAGAGTGGGAAACTCAATTGTACCCTGTGGATACCTGCTCTTGTTCCTGGGCATTCTTGCTAGCAGCTTTTGTAGGAGACACTGATTTGGGCACCAACCATCTGGGCTAGGCTGGTTCTGTACAACCCTGAAATATCTGATGCCATGCTGTCACTGCTGAAGGTACCTGTGCTAATGCACTTAAAGCCAGTTCCATTATTTCTCAACACTGATAAGGCGCATTTTACAGCAGGCAGCTGCCCCCATTCAATTTCAGTAGTTTTTCTCACATGTGTAGGACACTCTGGCTTTGTATGAGCTACAGAGCCAGACACCTTCCATTCTGTCAGGCCCAAGAGTATAAATCTTCCCTAAGATCCACACAAGATCTCAGCTCACAACCCCTCTGACTTCTTCTGTACCTTGGTTTAGAAGGAGAACTGAGCATATAAATCAGATGCTTGTCCTGAATTACCCCAGCCATATCCCTGGACTGGACACCCAGGAGCCAAGGCAAGCAATGACTGGCTGAGATGTGGACTGAGGCATCTCTGAGTAGTAATGGAGATGGTGGGATAAAGGGCACAAAGGGTTTGGGGTCAGTCCCTTAGAATTTACCAGCTGCTGTTGTTGCTTGTGTTCTGGGTGATATAAAGGGCCATGTCCATGTTAAGGACTTAAACTGGAGTAGAGGTACAACTTTTGCCCTTATGTTTCTTGTGTTCTTGATGATGAGTACCATATTTTTTAATCATGATTTCCTTAGTAAGAGGAGGTGCTTATTGTTGGGCTTTTTCCTTTCTTTTTNTTGTTTGTGGGAGTTTTGTGTGTGTTTTTTTGTTTTTGCTTTTTTTAATTACCTGAAACTCTAGTATCCAGTTTAATTTGGTTCTGTGACAATCAAAAATTTCATTTATAAAAGCTTTCACTTATTTAAAGGTCCTTCAAACATGACACCAGTTAAAACTGACATACGAAAAGTTTAGAAAAAGAACTTCAAAATTACTGGTAGTATATATTATGCTCTTTTATTTTTTTTTTTAAGCTAAGTAAATAAAAAGTCAAATTATATAAATCTGGAAGCCTCAGAAGTTAAATGAATTTGAAGTAACTATTGGTTTTAAAATGGAACAATGTGCAACAAGCCCAACAGTGGATATACTCATTTGATTTATACACACATAAAAAGACACATTTTGTGTCATTCTGAGAATTTCATTAATATTTAAAAATCTGGCTAGGGTCTCAAAATTACTAGCTAATAAATTTTCCTATATAAGTCAGGAGCAGAATTAATTTTTCTAAAGTGCTCTGCCATTCTCACCTCTTTCTTAGCAATTGGTCCTGGATGGGTAGTTTTTCCATCAACACATTCTGTTTTCTGGAGGATGAAAATCACTTCCATCCATTTTAAAGCAAAGCACAGTCTGTCAAAGCATAGTAACAAGATTTCCAGTGCAACATAAAATGAACTTCTTATGAGCTGGTATCTCAGATAATTTAAAAAGAATATTTTCAGTTCCACAATTGTCATTATTCTGATCACTTCCAATTCATGTACTTAGCACTCCAGTCTATCCTTATGGGAAAAAAAGGAAATCTTTATGAAAATCTTCCTCCCTTACTTACAATTCTCTCCAGCAAAATGCTTCTCTGCTAGAAAAATGTGCCCTAGCTGGACACAGATTTCATTCTTGTCAAAAAAAGAAGTGGAATTTGAAAATGTATCTCTCATATGTCTTTTGGTTGCTTTACCACCAGCATTTTTTTTCCCTAGGGTCTCTTCCAAACTTTCATTTCCTTAGTCTTCCTGTGTTATCCTTCTTCAGGGAAAATCTCAAATATTATAAGCCTATCATGATGGAGTGGGACTAAATCTTGACTTTCAATTTTCAGGATAAAATGTCAGTTTAGCTTAATAAAAAGATTTTTGTTATTTTTTTTTCCTCTGGGGGTTTAGTGGTTAAAATATAAAGTAGGTGCAAATGGAGGACAATGATGGTTTTATTCTCAGAATGTTTCTCTCAGAAAAACGTATCAGATGATATCCCAGAAAATTATCAACTCCATGACATTTTCTACCACTCAGAAAAAGTAATGTTTACCATATTTCTGAATCACTTGTTTGTGAAACTGTAGTAGATGATAGCTTTGCAGCTGGTCTGTGAAGACATGTTGAGCAGGGAAACTGGTAGGCTCTTTAATTTTATTAAATTAAAAGTCAGTTTTAATTGGGCAACACTAAGCATGCAGTTTGTTCTGTGAGAAACTGAGAGAGCTACCACTTCTTTGATTTCAAAATTAGAAATCTACAGTCTCCCACAATTTCATTAAATACCTATAAAATTACCACTAGCTTTAATTCTTCACGAAAAATATATCTATGCATCAAGTTCATCTTTTGAAGTAAATTGTCCATCAACATCTGCCCACATGATGCACATCTATCTCTCAGATGTTGCCAAGGCATAATTGGTGCTTCATTTACCGAAAAAAAATTAATAACCATGTTACAGATATTTCAGAGTGTTAAACATCATGTTTTAAGCAGAGATCATTTGTAAAATATTTATTTGCTTTCTATTTCCCTTT
The DNA here is from genome assembly GCA_013400735.1 of Pomatostomus ruficeps. NCBI lineage: Eukaryota > Metazoa > Chordata > Aves > Passeriformes > Timaliidae > Pomatostomus > Pomatostomus ruficeps. Next base: position 46,946 of record VYZT01043182.1, read on the forward strand.
AGATGTAGTTGTAGAACAATGTTTTGCAGCAGATGTAATACACGCTGCCAACGGGGGCAGCCATATTACGTAAGATCAAGGTTTCTTACGAAATTCAGTAGATTTTTTAGCAAGATGACAGCTGTTTTTTCTTGGCATTAATGATTACAAATCCCTAAGAGAATACTTTGGAGGCTTTATGACAATCCTGGGCAAAACCAAAATTGAATGAGATTGACATTCACATTCTGCAAAAACCAATTTTCTGAATCCTTGTCATGTTCCACAGTTAGCATTGCCACTTTCTGAAAACAAGAACAGACATCTCAGTCAAATGTCTGCCAAGCCTGTGTCATAGCTTCAACAATAACCAGCAAACCCACACTAGAATTGGCTGACTGAGAAAACCAGCCACATGAACACCTGTGTGGTGAACACTGTGTGAAATGCCCAATCTTTCCTTCCTTGTCTCCTCAGTGACCCAGTGGAAGGCCGGGACACACATCCCTTGCACTGGGATCTTCCACAAGGTGTGATGGCAGGATTGCTCTGATGTTTCAGGATGCGTCCTCAGACACAAGTTCCTCTCCCAATCCAGAGTAATGACTCAGATTGTAATTATCAATGGGTACTCAAGCACGTGGACTGGGACTCTGAGGTTTCTGAAAGTCAGCTCTGCTTATATTGCTTTCCTGAGTTCTGCCTGTGATGGGACTCAACTCTTGTCAGCCAAAGGGCTGTAAGGACTTGAGAGAACAGGACTCTGCAAGAGGCAGGTGTCTGTGCCAACCACCACAGCTTCTGCCATTCATTTCAATCACATGACTTGAGTGCAGCAGAGTACTAAAATGTTGGTGTCTTTGGACGTTGAGCATCAAAGAGAATGGATTTCTTTAGGTTTGGTTTAGATTCATTCTCCCAGAACTGAGTTTACCTCCTCTTTGTGGTTATCGCAGAAATTGATCTGTGCTAAGGGAGGAATGTGGGATTGGGCTCTGGGGCTTGAAGGAAGAACAGCTTCTCTGAGTCAGGATTCTGCTAGGAGTATGGAAGCACAGCTTAAACTAATGAGCAATGATCCTTGCAAAGCATAGGCTTTAGTGTTTCTGACAGAGTGAGTCCCTTGACAGTATTAGAATGTAAAAGGAGAGTTGAGAAATACTCATGTGCTGGGCAGGTGTTAACTGCTGCTGGGCATACAACTAGTAATTACATTTTAACAAAATGTGGACAATTACATTTTTTTTCTATTCACTCGTGTGCATAAGGATAAAAAATATTTGAATGATAGTGCTTAGACATCACCTGGATTTATGGATTGTTGTGTTCTGAAAACATATTTTTGCTATAACATGCTACAGATCTCTGAGAGAGAAGTGACAGTGTACAGTAGAAAAGCCTTACGTAACGTAAAAGAATGAAATGTTGCATTCCAGAATGTATGGAGAGGAAACACAGCCTTGCATTTCTTGTTGTGTCCTTTCCTATTCTGCCATTGGATGAATTCTCCTGTGAATCCATCCCCGCTGGCCCCGTTCTTTGGTTTTGCTGATGGTAGTTTTCCTTTGGGTTGTTTGGGTTTTTTTTTTGAAACAGCCGGAAACAGAACCACTTTTTGTTCAGCACCTATGGAGTTACAGTCCATGACACAGGACAAGGATAATGGGGTATAGCCAATAACAACACCCTTGGGAGCAACTACTGCAGAAGTAGCAATGGTTTCTTCTCTCTCTGAAGGTAAAACCTTGAAGCAATTTTTCTACCTGTTCCTGTCGAGTGCAGCCAAAAGATGGCAGCATTCTATTCAGCATCGGGGTGTGAGCCTTAGGACTAAGCACAGGCTGCAACTCAACACCCTTTCTGAGAGGAAGCAAAAAAAGTGCAACTTCTAATGGAGTGGACAGAATTTTGTTATAATCCTTGCTGAATATTAATCATACCAAAATGTGCTTATACCGCAAGTAAGAATAATTGCTGTTTTATTTTTTCAGTAATTTTATTTAAAACTGTTAAACTATTGTTTTGAGAGATTGGAATCCGATTTATCTTCCTCATATTTTTGTGTCTCTCATCAACTCACAGCTGTAGTCAGTCCTGAAATTCAATCTGTTAATTTTGGACATGTGAAAGGAGAGATGTGAAAAATTTTGACAAATCCATAAGAGTTTACTCTACAGTGAAACCAATATAGATTTGTTCTGTTTGTTTAATAATCACTTCCAGCAAACTTTCTATTCCCATAAGATGCAGATCAACACTATTTCAGCCATAGAAATATAGAAAAGTAAGGCAAATAGAGTTATCCAGCTTCTTAACTGGTATCCTCTTGGCATCCTTTTCTTGGATATCTGCACACATTTTTCCAAATGCCACAAAACACCCCTGCAGGTGTGAAACACATTTGAAACCCCAGCATGAAGTGAGTCATGATGTACTAGAACTTTGTGTACATAACTGTCTTTGATTCTGGACCACATTATAAAGGGAGCTCAAGCACTTGCAAACTAGCTTTACAAAATAGGTAGCTTAGGTGACACTATTAAACACATCAAGCTGTTTATATCTTAATTTGTAAAAAAACAATGAAGTTGGGTTTTATTTTT
>VYZT01043182.1:52757-64237 GCA_013400735.1 Pomatostomus ruficeps
GGACTTTGCAACAGCCAAATGCATGAATCTGAGACCTTTACTCCATATCCACCAAAACCAGAAGGTTTCCAAACCTGTGTTCAATGGGAAGTTTCTCCAGCTCTCCCTGGCTCTGTTTCTGCATCCACCCAGAGCAGTGTCTGTCAATCAGTGAGTGGCTCACACCGGGTGGTGTCTCAGAAGATTGCAGTCCCTGCACAGAGTGCAGCCAAGAGCAGAGCAGAGATACCAAGCTGTTATCACACCAGCTGCACTATCACAGCCTGGAAAGCAACCCTGAGGCAGCAGCCCTGATCACTCCTCACTGCAATGGACACAGTCACATGGAAGGCCCTTCTGCCTCAGCACAAGATAGTTGTTCTCACCTGAACAAATTCGGCTGGAGGAGTCTTCATCCAAGCTGGAACTGTCCTTGGATTCATGGATTTGTTTTTGAGGGTTTCTTTTCCATTTACATTGAATGGAGCACCATTTAAAACAAAAGCAGAATCTCAAGCCTTTCCTCCATGAAATGTGCACTCTTCAAGCTCCTTCTCTTCACATGCCATGCTCTTTGTATTCCCTCTGCAGCAAGACATCAGTCCAGTGGGAAGGTGCAGGTGCATGGTGTGGTAGCTGTTGTCACCTTCCTTGGCAGCAGATGGCTCAACTTCAGTGTTAAACTGGAGCTTTTCACACCTTCCCTCTAATTCCTTTTTAATAAATAAATACCACTGAATGAGGTCATACAGGAACAGGTGAAAAAGGTTCCTAGATCTGTATTTCCCCTTTTCCTTGCATGAGCTGTAGCTGCTGCTTCTGCCAGAGGCACACTGGCCTGCTTTCACGTCATTTCATGCACTGCTGGCAATGTCACCTATTTGGCAGCATCCTGCCTGTGAAAAAGCAGGTCATGCCACGTGCTTTCCTACATGCTTGATGCTCACTCTAAGGCACAGCACGGAAACATGTGCTGCTGCTCACAAACCTCCACACCTCTGGCATCAAATGGACATTCAGAATACAGAAAACTCGCAGAATATGGGGCAAAGAGAAAAGGAATACCAACACTTTCTCTTTTCTAAATTTGACAGCAATAGGTGCCTGCATTCAGGAGGTCTGTGTTTGTTTTTCATTTCACATCAGGGATGTGCTTTCGGAGGAATTACCCCAATTGCCACTACTTAACTGCATTTCAGTTTACATTTTAGAGGGATCTCTCTTGCAGACGACAGGAAGCCAAAAGACACGCAGACAGAGTATATATAACATGCCTAGTCTTCAATACCCCCCAAAATGCAAATGATATGCAAATGAGATATTCCAGCTGTTTCATTCTACAGGAATCTTCTCATTGCCTTCAGTAACACAAAGACAAACCTGACTGCTTCCAGCCCTGACTGGGCACCTGAAGTGTCTTCAGCCACACCAGTGCTCAACCTTTCCCACCATGCAGCTCTGTCCCTTTCTGTGGGTGAAACAGGTATTAGACAGGAACTTCACACCTGGATTCTGCTGGAGCTAGCCCTGCATAAGAAGCATGTATAGCCTTTAAAAAGAAAATAAAAATAAATGTTACAAATGCCTTCATGCTGAAAAATTCTGGAAAATTCCCAAATCAAGAAGAAGCTCTGTATGGAAAACAATCTTTGTAGGAACCAGTCATCTGATGCACACTGCGCTTTAGCAGCGAAGGTTTTGTCCATAAACTAAGTCTTGGGATTTTTCATCATGAAACAGAGGTGGCAAACTTTAGGAACCCTGTTCGGTCTTTACATTTCCAGTTTATCTTAATCTAAACAGCAAATCTCATAGCTACTTGTTAAAATCATATATGCTAAACTTAAACAGCCTTTTGCTCAAAACCAGTAAAAAACCCTGCATATTTGAAAATCTTATAGACTGTAGACATTTTTTCTCTTCTATGTTGGAGTCAAAGGATGTGTTGTTTCAAGTTTTTTTAACCAGGACAATACAATACTGCTGTTAATTTCTTCTGTCTAAAACAAGCCACCCTTAATTGAGTCATAAAATTTTCCCACTAAACTGTGGGAAACCATTTAGAACATAAGATGACAAATAATGCTGTAGAGACAAAGAAAATCAATTACCAGTGCCAGAACCATCTGAAAATATTGTTCTGGAAGAATTCAACAACCTAATAGGTTTCATTTCCTGCTTTCCTCAGAAAGCCTATTATTTCAGCTTCTCTCAAAATGTGGTATAACTCCATCTTCAAACTGTTTGTTTTGACCCTTTCAAAAGGCTGAATAGACTTTAGGACTAGGCATCTGTGCATTTGGTCTTATGCCAGCTTTCCTCTTTTGCATAAATATTTCATCTTCCCATAATATCGACCCCACTGAAACAGTTTAACAGAGGAATTGTATCCTTCCCCAGCCTTTTCTTCACTATACTGTATAAAACTGTGGATATCTATCCCTTCAGTGGAGTTTATCATGAACTGTGGAACCTAAGAGCAGTACAGATGCATTCTTGGGTTGCCGTATGATCTAATATCTCTCTCAGCTGGCACTATCACCCTTGTCAGATTAATTTCTGCTGTGTTCTTTTGACATAACATCTTTCCAAGAGTTTTGACATTTTCATCTTAACCAACTTGCAGTATTGACATGATAGCTTTGATATCTCACTTCTGTTCACCTTCCTGGCACCACCTGGAGGTGGAATGTGGATGCAGACATGGATGGGAATCGGAATGGAATTGCATGAAACTGATATCTGAAGTGAGACCAGAAGAGCACGCAGACCTTCTGAAGTTCTGTGAACTCTCATCTCCTGTGAGAAACGTGTGAATACACATATTCTGTTCAAAAGGGCTGAACAGAAGGCTTTTTTACCATTTATCTCCATCAATATGAACTTAATGTTCAAACCTGCAATAAAAATGTGTTTGCACTGTAAAACACAGAAAAATTTACCAGGATCATGTAAATAAGAGCAGTGATAACAGATGCATAAATAAACATGGTAACATAGCATTCAATTTTCATTTGGCAGCTATCTCAAAAGCTGTTCCTGTGGGAAAGTTATCACACATAACAAGTCTTTACTAACCCATATAAATAAATTTGTCTGGTTCCTATTTGCCTTGTTACTGATGTAAGTTGGAAAACTGCCATCTCAGAGAGCAGACTTGGGCTCTCAGTACTATTACAAAGTTTCTGGCTTTGCACTGAGGTGTGTGGTGGCTTTTGAAGTCAGAGTCCATCCAGGCACAGACCAACAGAAGGCGTTTGATGCCTGAAATTCACAGCAAGTCCCCTTCTGATTGTCAGATGTTTTCACAAAAAAATCCCATTTTGCTGTACCATGTCTTGAATGATGGTGAATTCTCTCAGATTAATACATACACATGAAATTGAGTGTATTCTTTTCAGTTAGCTGTCTCTGTTTGGAGTATTAGGTAGCTTTCTTCAAGACAATTAATACAAATTCGTGTCGCAAATGCAACATCAAAAGATTCAACTCCAGTAAACATGCCAACAGTATCAAAAAATCATATCAGCAATGTGAGAACGGTGTGGAAAAGTGAGAAAAAGTAATAAATACAGAAAAACTATCATGATTTATTTTTACTTGTATCGTTTATGGTCAGATTTTGCAGTTTTTGTATTTTTCCCAACAGTATGTATTGTAGAAAAGAGTCTGTAGGTATGACCTTACATAAGGTGAGAAACTGAAATAGCCAGGCTTTTGCCTCCATGGGAAAAGAGGGAAAGGAGCAGAGAAACAGCTGTGTTTCCTTGGTAAAAAGGCATAAGGGATGCATTAAACGGCAGCTTATGGGTTCTAATGGGACACATATACAGTCATTTAAGAGAATGAGAAAAGCCTGGAGCCAGGAAAGAGAGAGGAGGTCGTGGTGCATCTCTTGTTATCTAACAGAGGTAAGGTGCATATTGATCTAGTTTTGAACAGTGAAAAACAAAGCCACGACCTCAATTGAGAAAGATTGCAGAGTTTGACACAATCATGCATCAGTCATTATTCAGGATCTTACATTAAGGACACAACCCCAGTTCAGAAAGAGCTCTGTGAGGCTGGAGCTGGGGTAGCTTTATTATAGAAACAAATTCAGGAAGCTATTTGGATCTCTGTTTCATGAGATTACCTTTGCAGAACCTTGTACAAACATGCAGGAAGCCACAAAATGTGAAGTGACATAGGTAAAAGAGGGAAAACAAACACTTTCAGGAAATAATAATTCATAACAAGTTCAGGAATAATTTTTAAATATTTTACCATTTTTTAATAATTTCTTGTCTTCTTTCCTTTGAACTCAATTTTTTCATTATTTTGCTCTTCTTTTCTCTCCAGTTGTCTCTACACAGAATGAGCATATTGGGAAGGTTCATTAGGTCAGTAAAAGCTAATGGATACTTGTGGTTTGTCATCTGTTAGAGCAAAGTCAGTATATGAAATCTTATTAAAGATAAGATCAGTCATTGCTGTAGCCTGTTACAAAGAAGTTCCTGCAAGATTTTCCTTTCTAAATTAAGAGGAGTGCATAGAAGAAAGAGTGCAAGACAAAAAATATAGAGAGAATTCCAGAAAAGTAAAATAGAAAGCAAAAGCTTATCAAATATTCTTAAATTCAAAGGATACTCTTTGTCAAGCATCAAAAAGTCATATTTTGTAATTCATCTGGATGCTTATGCCCTAAGGGATCTATGTTCAGCTGAAATAAAGAAAAACAGATACTAACTCAAATATAAACGCTAGCACGAAGAGCACATATTCTAAAAGCTAATTGTATCCTTGGCGTCTCCTCTAAGTAGTGTAGCTGGGTCCTCAAGGGGCTCAGATTGAACAGAAGTATATTGGTTATTTATGCTCATCCTGCCCTGAAGTGCCCCCTACTCTGACTACGTTGCTTGCAACACCTAAAAACCATCCCTTTAACTTGGAAGGTTAGGGTTAGCATGATAATCTACATGACAGCACCCAGATATGGTGACACACCTAATCTGAGGAAAACTTTAGGGACAAGTTTAAGAACATGTCGTGTAGGTAATCCTACCAAGCTCAGCAAAGTATCTGGAGAAAGTGGTTGGTGTAAAGGCATTTGTCTGGCTGGCTGAGGAGAACCTCATCATGGCAGTGGAGCTGGCTGAAGTTTAGTTGCTGCCCAATTGTGCTTTATAATTTGTACTTTTGTGAGTCAGTCACACAGAGGATAGATGCTGCATCCAAAGCTGTGGCAGCTGTTAGAAACAAAGCCTTGGATGAATTTCTCTAGGTCTGTCACCCACTATGATAAATTTAGGCAGCTGAACCTGCACATATTCACTTTTAAGTGACAGCTGACATTTGCTAACACTATTACATGGAAAAACCACGACAGATGGACAATCTTGTCAGGAGCAGCATTTGCTCATTTGCTTTCTCTGTTACTGTGCTGAAATTCAAGATGACTTGAAAAAAAATAGCTGTATTAAAAATGTGCAAATTGCAAAGCTGAACACTTCAGAAGTTTCTAGAGTGTCCTTATGGCCCCTTCTACATATGAACCACTATAAATCTTTAATTACATGCTCACACACTGTTTGCACTGAACCTTGTGTTGGGCAGTAGCTGGATATTCAGTGTTTCTCCTTCTGTCATTCAGAGGGAGCTAGTTTAACACATTTCACCCAAACTGAACACAGAAAATTGTGCTTGATGAACCTGTGATGTCCCACTATTGTCACTGAGAGTGACTGAGAATGACATAAGTCTTAACCTTGTTTCAATGATCCTTTTCCTTATTTAAGTATTCCTTGTTTAAAATGGGGGAAATGAGCTACAGGCAGAGAGTGGCCAAAGTTGGCAAGTGTCCATCCACTGCAAGAGTCCAATGTGAGAATGATCTTTTTTTATAGTATTTTATTATCAAGCACAACCCACCCTTTAAGCCCTCGCTGGTGAAAGGTACTGCTGGTACTGTTAAGGTGTCCAATCTCCTGTGCTATTGTTCCCAGGACACTTCAATTATGCTTTGGGGGACTGGCTTACTGTATTATCTTGTACCAATTACTGTCAATATCTGGTCAATAGCAGTTAGAAGTTCTGTAATTCATTTAAGAGTCTTCCTAACAGTGCCTTGCACAAGGTCTACATCACCTCCCTCCTCAGAAGCTGATGTCTTAATGGCAACTCCTATGAAGGGCTAGGAAATAAATGCAGACTGCCTTTTCATGGCTGTCACCCTCCAGAATGACAGCAAGGAAGAGCAAGTATGGTGTACTTTGCTGCCACTGCCTGTGCCAGATCTGCTGTGGACACATGTAACTCCATGATGTCAAAGTCTTGTTTTGACAGTACAAAATTTTTTCACGGGGTGCTTTGCCACATGCTCATGATTAATCTTGACTGAAATTTAGAATTTCAGTTTTGGAAATTCTGATGATGAAAATGAAATATAATCTGAATGTTAGCCAACATTTTAAACTTAAATGGCTAAAAATTTTCTCTTACTCACATATGGTAGAACATAAAGAAAACATGGTGAGCATTGTGAAACACAGCTTCTTCTGAAGATGGAATTCTTTATTTTACATTCCTACAGAGCATGCTGCCTGAAGTACCAACACTTTCCATGCTCTGCCATCAGAGAGGACAGAGCTCAACAGGAAGTTCAGAACTGAGCCTGCTCAGAACCCAGCCTTCTAAGCACAACTTCCCAAAGGAGCTATGGTTTCCGTTCTACTCAAACTCAAACATGTGGAGGTGGAGTTCACTTATTCAAACATAGTATTGTATTTCAACTTCCCTGCTAGAAACCTGAAGCATTCTACAAGGAAACTTTAGCCCTACTATTATCTTTTCAACTTAGACTTTTCTACCAATTAATTTCGAAGGAAATTACTCTCCCATTACTAACATTTATTATGTTTCATTTCCATGTTTCTCTCATGTCTTTTTCTTCTAAGAAAAACACCTAATATGGTATCCTTTCTCAATTGCCCAGGAAACTCCAGTACCTTCTGAGTACATCTGTTTTTCCCATTCCTTTCCTTCCATGTTTTTGCATACCAAAGCCTGTGAGCCTTTGAAAGAGTTAAATAACATATGTGAGGGTTTTGTTCTCCCCTTGCAGTTTCTGGCATAAAGAATACTGAATACTTTAATGTAAAAGAACTCATACCCTTTATTTCCAGGTGGTTTTTTTGAGTACCCAACTGCTGTTTGAGGAGGAAAGTCAGACAAGAAATTGGGACAACTTGGTGCTGGCTCACAGTGGTTGAACATGAGCCAGACATGTGCTCAGGTGGCCAAGAAGGCCAAGGGCATCCTAGGCTGTGTCAGCAATAGTGTGGCCAGCAGGACCAGAGCAGTGATTGTCTCCCTGTACTCAACACTGATGAGGTCACACCTCAAATCCTGTGTTCAGTTCTGGGCCCCTCATGACAAGACACTGAAGTGCTGCAGTGTGTTCAGAGAAGGGCAGTGGAGCTGGTCTGGAGCTGGAAGGGTCTGGAGCACAAATCTTATGAAGAGTGGCTGAGGGAGCCATGGGGGTTTTGCAGGCTTTAAAGCGATGTTGACCTTTAAGTCTTTAAAACTTCTTTGGAGCTGTAGTGCGTGATATTTGGTAAGTAATTTGTGCTGAGCTCATCTTAAATTCATTCCCATGTATTTGCAAAACACTGGTGGTAATTTAATTCATATTTCTCTTTCATCCTCTGTGATTGGCACAAATTTCAGACCTCAGTTTGCAAAATGCTGCAAACTGGAAATCTTGCTGTGGTTTTTATCGATTTAGCATCCTGGTTTGAACTACTAAATTCATGCTCCACACTTCTGTGTCTCATTCAAAGAGATTTAATTTGACAAGTACTTGGAGATCTGCTGCTCTTAAAAGACGAAGCCCTAACTAGGAAATAATTATCAAAACCCTCACCTTTTTCTGTCCAGAAGGCAGCCCTCTGGAGCTGTCTTTGCAGGTGTTTTTACAACTTCTAAAAAAGGACTGCATGGGTACAACCCCATAGGAGTGTTCCCTAAAACTATAACTTAGAATGGACTATGCTTAAATTAACTATGTTGAAGAAGGCTTCAACATTTAAAAAGCTTAAGGACCCTAGGAGGTCAGTGGCATCACAGTGTTCGTTTGTGCCCTGACTGTATCCACAAAATGGGACTTCTTAACATGTGAACACTGATCACCTTATTTTCTTCTTTACTGTCTTAGCAATATGAAACACTACCAGCAGTTTTGCACCTTTTTTTTTCTTTGAGTGAAAACCAGAGATTTAGACAAATTACTGGAGTCTGTGGGGCATGGTTTTAACCTAGTTGGCTAAAAGAAAAGTCAAGCAACAGCTAGAAAGTGGTCATTTTATTTTTTATTGTGTAGTATTGATTGGGGGAAAAGCTACAAGAATTATGCTAGTAAACATAAAGGGAAAGGCAAAAGATTACCAAGAATCTTCTTTTCAATATTAAAAAGAAGAGAATGTTATCTATCCATTTGCTAGGGAAACAAAGCCTTAGTATGGGTTGTCAGGATCACTGTCCATGAAGGCAGAAGCTGTATCCTGGGGTAATGGAATAGAGGTGTAAAAGGGAGATTGACAAACTGGACAAGAAGGTGAGAATTGGGGTATCATACTAGTCCCAGTGAGAGAGCTGAACACCTACAGAGGTTAAATGGAGAGCGGGAAAAGCTAGGACTGCAAAAGAGAGAGAAGAGGTGAGGAACAGCAGTGGAGAGGGGCTGAAGAGAAGACATCAGGAAGAACTGGGACTGACTGAGACAACAGTGTAGACAAGGAAAGAAAATGAAAGAAGCTGAGGTAGCTTCTGAAGGTGTTGGTGAAAGGAAAGAAGAATAAAATAAGAAAATGGGTGTGTGAGACAGAGGAGGCAGAAAGGGCCTGAGAAGTGATAGGATACCTGAAAAACAACTGGCTACAGTCGGACACAACAGCTGGGATGAGTAGAGCAGAGGAGGTAGAGAAAATAAGAGTGGATCTGGACAGATAAGAAGAGCAGTATAATCATGGGAAGAGAAGGGCAGGGTGGAAAGGAATCAACAGAGGAATACTTGGATAACAGAGCCCCATCAGGCAAAATCTAGAGCTGGGCTGTGACTAGAGCATATCCTGTCTCCTGTCTGGTGAGTGCATGTGGATTGCCTTCACTGAAAGCCAAGATGTGATGGACAAATCAGGGCAAAGCTATGTCCAGCAGGAGGCTACACCTTAGCTGGGTGAACTCCTGGATCCAGGCATATAGAAGTATTCCAAGATCCACAATTTAAATGCAACCTCTCCAAGTTCAAATGGCCAAAGTTCCTGTTGTCAGTCTGAAGGCTCAAACCTGTGTTGCTGCCACAGGTGAGTAGAAAAACTTAGAAAGAGGTAAAATATACTGATGGTTTTCTGAGAACATGATTATTATGGCAGTCAAATATCTTCATGTAACCTTATGACAAAACAAATGTCACTCATGCAAAATCATTTTGAGTCCCTTGTATTGTGAAATAAATCTTAAAAATTGATTATGGTAAATGTTTGTATCATAATTATGGCAAATGTGTAGTATATTCATAGTGATGAGGTTTCACAGTGCTCAGTTCAGCCAGATCTAATGGGCTGACATAAATGCTACATTTTTGAATGCAATTTTCATTTTGTTTGCTTTTAAACACAGAATTCAGTTACACTTCAGTACATCAGCTTGTAAGAACAAAGGCATGAGTTCACAGCACCCAAACTGTGTTGTTACACTGCTGGTCTCTGCTGCTGTCTAGCTACCTTTGTTTAAAACTGAAAGTGGAACATGGCTTTAGAGGATCAGTAAGTTCAGTGAATAAGTTGAAACTCAGTGTGATAAGAAGCTCTAAAAGGAACACATTATTCCAGCCACTTGGATCATAGTCAATAACACTCCTGAGTGCTCCTCAGAGGAACTCATAATCATAGAGCACACAAAACCACCCAGGTGCACCTATTTTAGTTACTTCCTGGCTTCTCAGGAGGGCAATCTTTTAACATTGAAGGATTTTGATTTAGACAAGAGGTCAGTGCCTATTGTCTCAATTTAGACATTAAGTGGTAACTTCGGTGCTGAATGAGGCATAAGCAGGCTATAGCCACAGTTCCTGTTAGTACCTTAAGTGCATCCTGGTGTGATAAAGGCACACAGGACAACAAGAAATGTGCTCAACAACAGCAGTACCTGCAAGCAAATGCCAAGTTTCAACTCTGGCACAGTGGTTCCCCAGGAAAAGGTAAAACTGAGTATAAAGCACTTTGCAGAAATAGACTCATCACTTGGTTAAAAGCTGTGCATGCAGCAGATAACCTGAAGCAACCACTCATTAGCAGCCACTGTTCCCTTTTTCTGCCTAGCCTTTTCTCAGCAGCAGATCAATCAGTCTAGGCTAACTGAGGCAGAAATTATTGTTTTTAATAGAATGCAGCTGGACAGGTTGTGCAACCACTTGCTGACACTGAATTTAGTTGCAAAAGTAAGCAGAGACATTTCCTGTCATGCCCTGCCTGTGTTAACACGGAAAAACCTCATAACACTCTGCTGACCTGGGTAACACAACCATTGCACACAAATGTGTCCATAACCTTCCCCACATTTCTTCTGAAGTCTGACTGCCACAAGGACTCCATCCCAAGACTTCTTCCTTTTAACAAAACATGTTTTTCAAAATTTATAGAAGATAATCTTACCTCTGCTTGTATAAATAATCTGAGGGATGAACATATTCTTCCATGCCTTGTGCTCCTCTGGAAATGAAAATAGAAATAAAGTACTTTAAATTTATTTCTTTACATTCCTCTATGAGCTTCTCAAATCTGGCCACTATTATTTTCCAGTTCCCTAGAACTGAGATTATTAAAAATAATTGTGAGATAATTTATATTGACTATTCAAGATGTGCTCTTAAAAGTGGGGAGTTTTTTCCCCAAAATGTCTGTTATCTTTATATTGTAAAACCTTCTGGGTAAAAGAAAGCATCAGCAGCAATTTTAATCCAGATGAGAGTTCCCTTCTTTGAGCCAACATACAAACCAGCTAGTAAATGTCAGAACTGGATTTCTGCCTGATTCTTTGCCAGTACTGATGCAGAAAAAAAGGGGAAGACCCTAAACATTTTAAATAGAAGGGGTCTTGAAACTGGCCTTGTTTGTAGGAGAACACTTTACTCACTGATTAACCCAAAATGTGCAGTGTTTACCAAGTATAAAGTTGTATCTGTCAGGTACTTGCATGGGCTAATTTCTGTTCTTGACATACTTCTTTCACTTGTCCCACTGCTTTCATATATTGTAAGAATTCTCAGTAAAGATTACGCTTTCTTACAAGGATAGGCAGCTGTGCGATTTATTTATACTAAGTGTAAAATAAAGACTAAATACTTTCTCATATTACTATGGAATTACATGATACTTGGGAAAGGACTTCAGAAAGATCTAACTCCCTCAGTTGAAATTTGTTTTCACTCTAGACCATTTTGTTATAAGTGTTTTTTATAG
>VYZT01043185.1:0-28999 GCA_013400735.1 Pomatostomus ruficeps
AGCCTCGGGCGAGCGGGGCGCCGCTCGTGGGGCGCCGGGCGTGGTGCCGCCGCCAGCGGCCGCCATTTTACGCCCTCACACCTCGGCTGCCCCGCGCCGACGAGGCGTGGGCAGGAAGGCTGGGCGCTCAGCGCAATGGGCGCTCGGAACAATGGGCGCTGTTCGCAAGCCGCCGACAAGGGCTCCTGCCGGACCCTACGCGCAGCGGGCACAGCCGCCACGGGCAGGCGAAAGGACGCCCGCCCGCCCGCACGGGACGGTGCCATGTCGGCGCCGTCACAAAATGGCCGCTCATGGGTGCGAAGCGTCTTCCGTCGCCAAGCCTTCCCCAGACCGTAACGCCGACGGCTGCGACCACACGTTCCCCCGCCGCACAAGTCCCCGGCCTTTGAGCTGCGCTATTCCCTCCCAGGCCTTAACCGCTCACCTCGTAAGACTTTAAAACCTTCAAAATGTTAGTAGCCCTCAGGGGTTCAGCCCTCTCCCCGCATTACCTGGGGACACTACTCCGGCTGTGGGCATTCCCATTTCTCACCTCAAGAACAACCCCAATATGTTACTACTCCGCATTCCGCTCCGCAGGGGTCCCACCAAGGCACCATCAACCCACTTCCCACCGTCCCAGCATGGCTCCCGTTCCTCGTTCACTCACCATCATTCAGCGGACCTGAGGCTGCGCTCACTCACGTAAAAAATAAACAAGGCGTTTAAAACAAAACCAAGACGAACTTTTTTCGGAAAACTAAGTGCAGACGGCCGGTTTCCTGCCACCCCGAAGCGGAGGTCCCGACGCCGATAAAGGCAAGTCCAAGCTATCGCCGTTCTCCTTAAATAGCCCCATTGGGGGCTGGGACCGAAGAGGCCACACCCGCTCTGTTCTCTCACCATCGAGCCGTCCCGCCCTACACGGCGGTTGTACCTCGGGGTCTGTCTGTGTCTTAGAAGAGAATGGATCGGGGATACCGTGGCTTTTATTTTTTGGGGAGGAATTAGGTTGGGACTGTCATTTGTGGCGTTGTTGTGCAGGAAGTTGCTGTTGAGTGCAGCAGCAGCTCTTGCCATTTTAACAAGAACTTACACTTGGCTTATGGAAGTTTTGAGAGTGGTGTGTTGCTGAAGAGGCTTTCAGTCTCTTTGAGGCAAAAGCTGTAGCTCTCTTATTAATGTTTTCACAAACCAATGTTACATAGCTGTTCTAGAGAGAATTGTTTCCATCCTGTGACTGCCTGTTCTGAATACCATCTTTCTGCCAATCACCAGTGGCCCAAGGCTTTTCTGGAAGGAAACCTCTCTGGTAGCTCTCCTGGTTCTACAGTAATAAGATGGGATTTGGAAATTAGTTTTAAAGAGCTGTTTGCCACTGGTATCAAATGTTTAGAACAGAAACTGATTTTAGAAAGTTCCAGGGAGAGGGGAGACTTACGGACATCTCACCAAAATTAACCCAACCTCTGACTCGGCTAGGATGGTAAGATGTTTGATTTACGTTTGGTTTTTTTAATAGCAAAGACACACAAGTGATCCTTGTTAAGGAAGAAAAATAGAAGTAGAAAGCAAACCGATAAAGCAGAGTATAATTAACATGTAAGGTGGCTTTTCCTATCAAATTTTATGTTTTCTAATGATTAGATTTTTTTTAACAGTTTACCAAGGGTTCACCTTTTCCAGATGTTATATTACTAATCCAAAGTAGACTGCTGCACTGAATATACATGGGACCCAGAGTTGGTTTAGGTCATAGCAATGATAAAGCCCTGATCACAATAGATGTATTTATGTTACCTATAGAAGAGATTTTGTTAAAGCTGGTGGGGTTGCAGCATTATCTAAAGGTAAGTGTATGCCTGGGCTTTCATGCAGCTAATGCCCACTTAAATAAAAGGCAAGCTCTGCAATACTTTATTATTTATTACTGCAATACTCTGCAATACTTACTTTACTTTACTTCTATATGTTTATTTGAAATGGTTGAGGCTTTGAAAATAAGCCCCAACAATGAGGAGGAAATTATACACAGTATTTAATGTAATGGATTCATATTTACCTTAAGGGTGGCAACAAGTGAGGCTGTTCCAAGCTTTTAGGACTGGGTTTGGGTCAGGTTTGTGTCCTGTTTTCCTTAACTTGGTATTAGCTTGTAAAATTGGAGAAGATCTGTTGCTTAAAACAAAGGACAGATCAATTTATTTTCTGCTGCCAATGTACAAATCTAAAAAGGAGTGGAGGGAGTGGAGCAGGAAATTATTGTCTTGGTTTGTTTTATCAATATTGCTATTGGAATGGTTATTGCTCAATAGATTTATTTGTTAAATGCACTAAGTAGTAGAATAAGAAACAAATTTTATATTCTGCTACACCATATAGCACCACTTTAATACACAGATTTTTTTTTTCATTTTTCCCCTTTAATTAGGACATTGGTAAATCAATTAATTTGGTAAATCAAAGCAATTCAGGGAGAACCTCCGGCTTGGGCTCTGATAGGCTGCAGTGGGTGAGGATTCTACAAAAAATGTGATGAAAAATTGCCAGTCTGATTGCAGATAGTAGTGGTTACATCTTGAAATTTAATAGTCATAAGTACAGGACTATATCCTTTAAAAGTCAGGTTCAATTTAGTCCTCCTAGAAGTAGAACTAAAACTGGATAGCAAGAATATCCTATACCATTTGAATTTTTGTAGCATTTCTCATAACTGTTCTGCATTTGGGGACCTTTTCTTGAGAATCATGTTGACTCTTCCTGTAAAGTTAAAGCATCTAGCCGCTCTCAGGAGATACGTGATCATGAGAAGAAGAATATAAAAGAGCTATTCAAGCTATAAGATTAAGAACAAGAGAAGAAGGTCCCAATTTTTAGACAGCTAGGCAAGCTTGCCTAAGAAAAAGATGCTGGGTTACCAAATAGGATTTTAATGTGTTTTCTGAGTTTCCTAGTTCCTACTGAAGAGACAATGCCATGTACATTTCACAGCAGGCTTTAAAGCCCTAAAAGGGTCATTGTATATCTGGTTAAATTTTGGATGTTTCCTTTGGTGCTGTTGGCATCAGGGTAGCTATTTAAGAGGATATATCATAATGTTCTGATGAACATCTGCCTTAAAAGAAAATCCACAATGCTATAATTTGCACTGAAACCACTAGTAGAGTTTCCATAAACAAAACAATCTATATTCTCACTAGTATGGTAAAATTCTTCAAAATGTAGGGGATCATTTGCTGAATGATTTTTCTTTTATTTTTCCCCTCTGACTCTAAGAAGTAATGGAACACAAATAACTTCTATAAAAAAACCACAATGAATTTCTGCATGTATAACATTCCAATAAAATTACTTTTTTGGCCCTTTGATTTGGATGAAAACCACAATATTATTTTCAACATTAATTAATTTATTTAATTTTCAGTAGTAGAATTCCTTTGGGAGCTTATTTTTCTAGAAACTACATTATTTTAGAACACTTTAATTAGTCTGGTAATAAATTTAACTCAGACAGTAAATAAGTAAGTGAAAACTTAAGAGCTAAATCATACATAATTCAAGTTATCTATAATCTAAGTCAGGACATTGCTGAAACCTTTGCACGAGGTTGTCAAGGTTATATTTAACACTACCAATAATTGTGATTAGCCTTTAGGCATTTAAATTCTGATAAGTTCTTTAAATTTTATCCTGAATAACTTAAACCACTGTAGGAAAGCTGATCCTCACTTTAGTTTGTGCTATGGCATGACTGAAAAATTTCTATGTATTGCAGAGGTATGTAATATTCTTCATCCAAACATTCTACAAGAATGACTCCTACAAGTGCATAGGAACACACAAAGACAGCTGTGCATGATTCAGGTGAAAAGTACCTCTGGTTCAGTATCTTCGTTCACAGTAGCCAGGAGTGCCTTGAGAAAGGATGTGAAGACAGAGCAGGTGTAGAGCGATTTTTCTTACTTTTGATTTCTCCTTGTACTTGCCAACCTCCAAAGCATTTCTTGAGCTGCTTTCATGAGTGTATTCGATAATACTCAATGATTTTTCCTGTAAAGTTCTTTGGTCTCTTTTTGAACTTGGATTTAACACCTGCATAACAGCATTTAACACTGAGTGCCGCAGGGCAAATAGGCATTTTATGGATAAAATATTTGGTTGCTTAAGATTTTCTCCTTATAATTAGAGCCATCTCATTCATTCAGCACTAAGCAAGAATAAGACTAAAATATTTTTATGAACAATTTCTCCCTGCTATCCTATGCTTCCAGGACTGGTCTGAATTATAACAAATTGTACACATCTCCTCTGGTTTCTAGAAAGAATTTTTTCATTGCAGTGGGAGTTTGAATATCTGTCTGCTTTACCATTAGTTTATTAGCAGGTTCTTCTCCCTTCTTTTTCTCTAAACTTACAGACCCTGAAAACTTTTCTTCCCTCAGCATGCTACCAAGTTGGAATTACTTGGAATGCCAGGACCTATACCCCTTCCTTCAGGGTGTTTCACCTCAGTGTCTTCTGATGAAAGAATAGAATGTAGAAGCCAGAACAGACAAATAGAACAAATACTGTCTGATATTTGTCACTTCCTTGCAGAGCATCACCCTTCCATCTGCTATAGTGATGCTTTTATGTTTTTCCGATCCTGTGCTGCTTTAGTGTGTAACTCTAAAACTCCTATAGCCTATTAGTTCCCGTTCTCACATTCTAGTTAGACATAACAAATCCTCTCTAGGCCTAGACTCAAGGACACCTTGTTGTTTCAGGCCCCAAAATATGTAAACTAAGTCTCTAAAAGGGGGGACGAACTTGGGGTAAGTAACTTAATTACCTGAAACTGTAATTGGAGGATTAACCCTGATATGTAAATTGATCAAAACTTATAAAAGTGTAGAATACTTGTGACCCATCGTCCATCTTGGGTGTGGCCTCTCTGAAGCTTTTGCACTGCCCGAGGTGTGCCTGTTGAAGGCCCTTCAATAAATACCCATTTTATTCTCTTAATCTTGTCTGGCCTCTGTTCTTGGTAGCCACTCCAAGGCATCAGTAGAAGAAAGAGGAGGAAAAGCAGCATTCTTTATTGCTTTNAGAAGAAAGAGGAGGAAAAGCAGCATTCTTTATTGCTTTTCTATATATTCTAGAGTGGGCTGCCAGCCTTTACAGAAACATGGCTTGGGGAAACCTCTCAGCTCTCTGCTTTGGCTGTGATTTAGCCCGCTTTTTGCTCAGCTGTTTCCTTCTGAAGGATTTCAGTGTACTTCTGAGCCTAATGTGTTTGCTAGAGTACACTACGTACTGTGGTTAAGCTCTTTCTGGAGAACCATCTCCCTGCAATTCAGTACTATTTGAGAATTAAAATGTTTATCCTCTTAAGTTTCTTTTTTACTTACACCTCTTGGACCCATTCTTTATTATCCAAATTTCAGCCAAAATGTCGGTAAAGCAACAACTTTCAGTCTCCATTTTATATTTGATGAAATAAACCCCAGCAATTTGTTTTCTCTAATTTTCGATTTTTATGAAAATTATTCTCTGAGAAGGATAGAACTAAGAGAGGGATAAAGGTATTTTAAAACTTTCTCTTATACAAAATCCTAAATCAAAATGGTATTTACAATATATGTTATAAATGGTCTGAGCTTTTTAAGATTATTTCTGACCACAGATAAAAAAATCACATATGCATTTAACATGATTGAAATAGCGACCTGCAATCCTATATCCTATAACAGACTCCTGTACACTGTGGCTGAAATTGAGAAACCCTAAAGAGAAAACATTCAGTCTGCAGATGTCTGCTTGTTTTTTAACCTTGGACAAATCTTTGTCAAGGTTTCATATACGGCTGGAAGTCACAGGCTTCTTCTCTATCTTGTTCCTGCTTGATCCATCCTGTGTGCTGACACCGGCAGCAAAGACAAACAGCAGCGGATCTTTGCCGGTTTTATTCCTCTGCGAACAATCTCTCGGTACAAGCACCCAGCCCTTAGCACCTCGCATCAATGCCGATTGCTACATTTGCATCTCACTACAGAACGTGGCAACACCGAAGCGGTTTGGAAGCAAAATAGCTGATCCATACTTAGGACTGGTTTGACCTCTTTCTGCTGTCCCATCAGCTTCCTAGAGGACACTTCCTTTCTTATGGAACAGAGATTGAAGCTTCTCTCCTACTTAGGAGGATGCCTCACCAGTTCTGTAAGAAATTTCCGGCAACCTTTCCTTAGTTGTTGATCAACGTTTGGCACGGTTATGAGGCTGCTTCCGTTTATTTATGCATGCCGCGAGGCTGTTATAAATGAAATCACGAGCTGAGATTTTAGTAACAAAATATTGAACATTTATTAATAGAGCAAAGGCGAACACAGCGCTGGGCGTTTGGCAATACTGCCAGAGGCGCAAATTCTATTCATTTTATAATCAACTTAAGTATCTTCTCAACTGTTACATATTCATAAAGCTCAGGAGTTGATCTACTCGCCCTTCTTTCTTTGATTTTTGCCGGCCCCCCCCCCCCATTATTTAGTTCTGGAAGATTTCGGAGTTGGAGGCTGGCGCCTCCTCAGGCACATCCTGAAATTTGTGGCCGGCAATTTACCGGGGAGGTGTGAGTTTTCGATAAGACAGTGACTTCCTGGAATGCATGTGGTTTATTTTCTTTTTCTTCCTTAAGATGTCTTGATCTCCGGTGCTTTGGTGTGTCAGCTCAGATGACATTTATTATCATGCAATTACTACATTTCCCTACCATGTTATAATTATTTTCGAGTTATATCCCCCCTTAACCTTGTTTCTACTATTTTCTATCTTAACACTATTTCTACGTTATCATTTATTATCGTTACATATTGACTTATAAATGTTGTATTCATGCATGCAAAGTTTATTTCCACATACTACATGATTGTTTGTAGATGAGAGCCAACATTTACTACTCTCTTATTTATCACAAGGCTGACAACTTCCTGACTGAAGTAAGAAGAAGACGATGAACGATACTTGTCACTTGATGTGATCAGTAGCAGAATGAAATATTTGCAATAAACGTCACATTTCTGGCTGCTGTTCTCCTTTCTTATACAAGGAGTTAAACGCTCGCTCACGAGCGGGGATTAGTCGTTGGTTGTTGGAGGATTAACAGGTCCGAGTGAGTCATTAGACCAGTACCTAAAGATCTTTTATTTAAGCAGCAACTGGATGGCCGAGGATTATTTGCATATGACTGTCTACAATTGATAAGTTCGCTGACAAAGCTGCTCTTGTACTGGCCGTGTCAGCGGAAGTCTAATGATTTAAACACAGTTCATGTCTACATGACAAATGGTAGAAAGTGAAGTGGGCAGTGTTCCACTACAGGAGAAATAATTCTTGTTTAGTGTAACTGCATTTGCGGTAGAACTCACAGTTAAGATGTATATACTGAAAAAAAAAAAAATTGCCTTCAGTCTGTATTGCAAACTTATTATGCCAAAAGTTCTTGCTATGTAAGTAAATCCTACAAAATCTTCTGCAAGCTTCATATCTAAGCCTGTTTTCTAAAGCAGCTAGAATCCTACAGGAAAGACAATAACTTCCTAAACATATTTTTGCGAAAGGGAGGCAACAAATACGCTCAGATAGTATAGTACATTTTGTCTGTTGCAGTGTTTGTACTCACTAAGCCAGAAGTCATTAACTCCCTGCTATGTGCACTTGATTTGAGAGTAATGCAATTTTCCAAATCCTTCTCAATCTTCTCTCTACCAGGTGAAAATAATAAATTTATATAATCTAAGAAATACATAGGGTATTGACTACATAAGGTTTACCATTGTGGGGTATCTCTCACAAAGCTAATGTGTAAGAGGTTATAAAAAACAAAAGTGCAATTCCTTCCCTTTTTATCCTCCACAGGATCACAGTATCATTTGGTGGTTGGTTGTTTGAAAAGACAGCCAATAAAACTTTTGAAGCATTCAAAAATGTTTGAATCAAAGGAAACAGAGGAGGAATGGCAAACACTGGGCTATGTACAAATCTTACAAATAAATATGTAGTCAGTCTAGACAGATGTTAGGCCAAAAATACGAGGTGGTGATACTACTGCGTTATCTGCAATACTAGTCTTATGGCCTGAGCTGTCTGAAAACCTTCCTGAAAAACCTCTACAGGGGAACTCTCATTTTCTTGCTTTCTCCTTCCTGATGCCTTCATTCCATCCTTTGTGTCAAGACAAAGGCTGTATGTGTGCATGTATAGATGCATGTATTGGCTAGCAGCCGTGTGGGGCTGCTGCTATGGCATCGAGCTCCTTTACTGCATCAGACAGAGGAAAAGAGGGGTTCTTTGCATCTCTATCTTCTGGTGTGTCTGTGTCTTCTGATGTGTCTCTGCCATGTAGCTATCAGGGACTATGAAACAGTTCTGACCCTCAAGTAGAATCAAATTGGTTATGAAGTGAGAGGAGGGAGACGTTTACAAGGCTTGAAACCTAAAAGCCATTCTTCAGAAATTTAAGACTTTTGTGTCTTTTCGCAAGTATGCATTTTCTTTTCTTTTTCTGTATCTATTTTAAAAAGTAAAAATATTCTTAATTAATATTTTTGTTCAGGTTCTTGAGATGCACTTAAAAGGAGATCCCTACAGATAGACCTCTAAATCTAGGAATTGAAGCCTACTGATCGGGGTTTTTTTTAATCCCGTTTGGTCACAAGTAATTAAAATGATTCTGATTTATTCCATTTATGGGTGACTCATTCCTGAACAAACCAGTTTGTTTTAACCAAAATGGAATGAGGCACTTCTGTATTAAGAATGGCCCATATGGAATTAATCAGGAACAGTTCCATGTGTATAAAAGCCTTAATTAACTTTTGAGTGAGTTTCATTTGCTGTGTCTTTGCTGGAATTTATATTTGGATCTAGATGTATATATAGGATACTCAACTACTTGCAAATCAGGCCATCTCTCATTTAGAGTTTTTGCCAGAAGTCTTAATGATTTTTTTTTTCCCTTCAAAAATTGTATCATATATTGGTGGGAAAAGAAAATTAGAACAAGAATTTAAAAAAAAAATTAGTCAGTATGTTGTCCCTTCTGACTTTACATCACATGAGTATACCTTTCCTGTCTCTAAGTTTAGGTTCTTGATTTTATTTACAAAATAAATAACAGCTTAAACCTCTTACATGCTTTAATTAACAAAGTTACTCTAGGTAATATTGAATGTTCTGGAGTAAATTTTCTCACTGTCAACTTTCACTGCTACAATGAAATTTCTTTAGTGAGGTAATTTTATAGATTTGTATGTTAATAGATGTTTATAGATACATTGTTGGAGTTGTATGAGTGTCAGATAACAAAGCAGGTTTCCAAGACTTCTGAGTGTCTTTGTATATAAAATGTGCCCAAAATTTAATGATGTTTCTCTAAAAAAAGAAAATCCCTTTTTTATCACCTGCTTTTGATATTTTCCTTCCTTCCTTGATAGGTCTGACCTCAAGGATATTTATATCACACCTTGTGACTGGTGTCCCCTGTTGGTGTGGCAGTGGACTTAGCAAATGTTAAGAAATGCTTTTTGTCAGGGGAGAAAAGAAACAAAGCCCTCATAATCTTGTTTCTGAAATGAACTGTTTATTTCCTTATTTGAGGAAGCATCAGTTACCTGCTCAGAAAACTCTTGCTTGTCTGAAACTTTTGAATTGTCTGAATTAAAATTTACACCATTTCTTTTGTGTCCTCCATTGCACAGGCAATCCTTGACCTCTTAAATGGAATTATGTGAGCGATCTGAAATTAGGAACTTTCTATAAGAATCTGAGAGTTCTTCGTTTTGTTGTGCTTGCAGTTTTTCAAAGCATGGATCCCCTCGTGGCTGCCACAATAGACTGAACAGAACTATACAGGTAAGTGAAGGTTAGCACAGCCACAGGTGCTAAGAAACAACGCTTCGGGCAGTGCATTTGCATACCAGGCTGAGCTACCTCGAGTGTTTAGGCCTGATACCAGTCATTCAGTCTAACTAAACAGGTTGTACTGTGCTTGACACCTTTTTATTAAATAGCTCCTAGTAACATTAGAGCTGAACATAAAATGAAGATTGAGCTGCAAAAACTGTACAGGCTGGTGAAAATAACATACTTCAACCCAAGAAGTGGTGAAAAGTCACTGAATTGTGAATTTGACATAAAATCAAGCAAGAATGTTGGAATTTTACTCTGGCCTAGCTACTAAAGGTCATGTAACATGAGATTTCTTAGAAACTTTTTTGATTTGTTCAAGGAAATGCTATATATTCAAACTTACTATGAAATTGTTTTTAAAAGAGGGGGTGGGAGAGGAATTTAAAGAACTTGATACAGTTGGAATTGTCATCTGTCACATGTATTCCTTCCTAACCTTTGAAAGAAGAAAAACAATGAAAAGCAATTAAATTTTAACTGGCATTTAACTTGCCATTTTTTTCTGTAGACCTGATAAATAAGTATGTGAATATGAGTAATATACTCATCAGACTTTGGAAAACTCCAGTTCTTTGCGTACTTGAATGGTAGACTTTCAGAACTGATTTAGCAGTTGGTGAAAAATGTTTACATCTTATCATTAGGTATTTGCTGATATAAACATAGATTACTCCAGATTCACACCTCAGCAGAGTAATAACAAAATCGTCTACTCTGAGAGAAAATATATTCTGTATTACGTTATTGTTAATATCACTGGAATCTTCCTTTGTTTGCCCACTGTCTTAGTTTAAGACAATTTATGGGGTAGAGACTCCACAAGATAAACTACCTCCCCTGAGTTTTAACCTCTCCCCTCCACCAATAAGGAGAGACAAATGCGAAGAGATGTAAGTGAAAAAATAACAGTTTACTAAGAGAAAACAGCAATAGCCAAGAAGTACAAAGGCACACACTTCAACCCCCACCCACAATTCCGGAGGAGGTCCTGCTAATTTGTCCCGGGAAACACAGAGGAAATATGGGAGAATCCTCTCTCTGGGCCATGCGGCTGAGAGAGAACAAAGGAAATAACACGGCAACAAGCCGGGTCCAAGAAAACAAACTCCCTCCTCCCCAAACAAACAAAACAGCGTGGAGCAGTGGAAAAACAAAACCTGGGGAAAATGGGTTTTGTCCAAAAGGACTCAGGTCTGCGGGGGCGCTGGCACAGGCTCCCCCGCAGCAGCTCAGCAGGCTTTGCTCTCCTCTGCGCAGCACTGAAAAAGCAGGGCACTGTGCCCTCCCTGACAAATGGCAGGTGGCAGCAGTGAAGGTATTGGCCTGTCCGTTCCCTGGTTTTGAAGGGATCCAGCACGCCTGCCCTGCCATGAACTGGGGTAGGACACAGAGGTTCTGCTTCTGACTCCGGGCCTCAAGAGCCACTGAACTAACTTGCATGGGTTGACGTAGAGAAGATATGGAATACATGATTTTGGGTCACTCCTAACGCTAAACTCCATCTCTTACCTCTGTAACTAGGATACCCACACATGCTGTGGTTGTCCATCCTCACAAACCTTCTGTTTATTTCTTTGAAAACAAGTCTGACATGCTTAAATTTTCTTATTAATTAGGTAGTTTTTCAGTCTTAGTTAAAGGAAGATGGGAAAGGACGTAATAGTTAATTGTGGAAGCAATATTTTGGGAGGTTTGCTTTTTCTTCCCCCTTTTCATTCACTTAGTCACAGTGGAATCTTTTCTGTCAATTTTTAGTTACTCTTCTATGTTTTTTATGGAATCTTGTAACAGTTCTAAAGACTGTATCTGGCCTTTCTGTTGAATGCTCCTTGAATCTTGGATCTAATTTAGTTTCATTCTGCATCCCTACATAACACAGATGTGTAGAGATGGCTGAGTTAAATCATGTTGTTTGCAGGAGGAGAAATGATCTAAGTAAGTGGATGCAGAGCTTTAAATAGTTACTGCTGCACTTGGAAGAGAGGAATGGTGAAGTTAAGGACTGTGATCTGCAGTTCAAAGGAGACTGTTCAGAGGAGGCTGAACCGTATAAAACTCAAGGGTGAAGTTTAGTGATTTGGCAATACTGACAGCTCTCTGGTATTTCCCACTGCTTGGCAAGCCTATGCATGAGCCTGTAGAAATGGGGACTCTGCCATTCCATCAGTCATGGCTCTGACAGCCACAGTAAACCTTCCTGCATGCATATGGTTTCCATACATCTACATGGTTACTTGTTGCTGAAGCTAAATTGCCTCTAGTTCCAAGCCAAGCTGTTTACAGTTTGCTTGGTAACTTCTGTCCTACTCTGGGATCTGCAGTAAGTATCCTGAGAGATGTCACGTGCATTTACTGCTGGATACTGACTTCTTGTCATCCGGAGAGTTCTGACACTTTGATCCCTGCATGTGACTGGGTGTTAGAAGCAATTCTTGATATCTTACTAATGTTTGAGAGAGGGAGGCTACCTAGAACAGGGGCAAAACAAGATTAAGTGAATAAAATGGGTATTTACTGAAGGGCCTTCAATAGGCACACCTCAGGCAGTCAAAGCCCTCTCCAGGAGAGGCCACACCCAAGATGGATGCCCAGTCATGAGTTTTCTACACTTTTATAAGTTTTGATCAATTTACATATCAGGGTTAATTCTCCAATTACAGTTTCAGGTAATGATGTAATTTACCCCAAGTCTGTCCCCCCTGTTAGAGGCTCAGTTTTGGGGCCTGGAACAACAAGGTGTCCTTGAGTCCAGGCCTAAAGAGGATTTGTTATGTCTAACTAGAGTGTGAGAACAGGAGCCAACAGACTATATGGAGTTTTAGAGTTACACACTGAAGTAGTACAGGATTTGAAAAATACAAAAGCTAAATCTTAAGGCATCTTGGTGATCCTGTCACATTTTTTATATTATTGTCGTCTCAAGCATTCCAAAATCATAGTTTAGGTCAAAGGTAATCATTGTATGACTTAAAAATTGGACACTTGAGAAATTTACACATTTCTAGTTGGTCTAGTCTGCTTTCTTGTCTTCCAGTGCTTTGGATTTGCATTTTTAACTTTTTTTAGCAACAAAAAATTAGAAAAGTTTTCTGCTAAAACCAAGTGTTCTAAATTAAGCCTCCAAAAATAATTGATTTTAGAAGTATGACATTTAATAAAAATACTTTGCATAGATTTCTGGGTGGGTGTCAAGCTTTTACTGTGCATGCACTTTATATTTTGTGGACCTAAATGGCTAATAATCAGACTGGAAAGTTAAAACAAGAAATTTAGCATTCACATGGTTCTACTTGAATAACAATAAATGTACCACTTGTGATAAAATCTGAATCTGTTACTTACTTTACTGCCTTGCCTTGATGTAACTACTTAATGTCTGGATTATGCACTTTGCAGTAGAGCAAGGGGATCTGCAAATGCCCATATAAAAAACCTAGTGAGATGGAATTAGTTATCCTCAGAGAATAAAAATAATATTTGCATAGTGAATGATATCCTTTTTTGTATGTCAAAATACTATTTTTGTGGCAGCAATTAATATCTATCTACATGTAGTTGCTATGCTATGAAGATGAATATCCTAGAGCTGTCCATAATAAACTTATAAACAGTTACACTTGATTTTAATGTCAAATGGAAAGCAAAGGAATAGCTGGCAGATGCTCAGCATTAAGTGTTGATCGATGCAACATTTTACTTTGACCTTGTGTAATCTGCACTTAAACACTGGAAAGGTAACTCCTTCTACCAGCTGATTATGTAAGTCAGCGACAGAAAAGATTTAGTTGGTCAGCATGCTTCTGGTTATGAAAAGTTAATAGAGAAGTATAAAACATTATAAAGAATTGTATATTAAAAGTGCTGGAACAGAATTTTAGAACTAGTAGGTCTCATGTGTTTTCACTGAGAGACCTAAAATTTCCATAGTAGTTTCATTGTTCTCAGATAGTGTGCCATACTTGTGGTCCAACATTAAAATGAGGTGAGATCCCTGACTATAAGGTTGAAATATCATCGGTGGAAGTGATAAGCAATTACCAAAGGGCTTTTGCCTAAAGAAAAAAAAACTTAAAAAAAATGGTTTAGAGGTTCTGTTGCAACATGACTATTGTTCTGCATTTTCCATTCATTATATACCCTTATTTTCAGAGTTACGAAATTCTAATTATTTGTATAGAAGTACTTGGATGGCAGCAAGTTTTAGCTCCACATGCTTCGCTTTGACAAGGTTTGGGTGCACATGTGTCAACAGAACTTTAGGTGTCTGCAAGAAATGAATTTGTGAAAATGTAGGGTTTGAAATATATAGAGAGCTTTGTGTGTGTCTGGCAAATTCTGTATCTAAACTGAAAAACTTCTCTCACCGAATCTCTCTGTAGGTCAAAGTGGGTATTTCAGTTACAAGTGTTTGTTGAAGGTATTGTAGTGTGGTTCAAGCATCCTCAATTGGGCTTTTGTGGCACACACTGAAATTTGTTCTCTGGCAGTGCTCTTGGTGTGTCAGTGTCTTAGTCACGGTCTATCTCTTTTTTTGTCGCTTCCCTGGAGGCCGTGGCTAGCAGCCCATGGGAGCTTCCCACCTTCTGAAGTTCTTGAGAGCCTGGAGACAACAAAAGAGAGAGCTCCGTGTGCTTGTTCCCTGTTTTTAAAGGGATCCAGCACCCCCGCTCTCATGAACCAGGTAAAACACAGAGGTTCCACTTCCCAGCTGCAGGTCTAAAGGAGACAGTAAACAACTTTGCACAAGTTGAACACGCAATTTGGGTCACTCTCAGTGCTGAACTCCTCCTGTCAGCTTGTCAGTTCTTAGGCAGGACAGGTCCATTTGCACATTTAGCAGGATATTTGCCCTTTTCATTGCAGCGTTGTGGAGTGGGACCACAAGCATGAGTTTGGAAAAGTTATGTTTTCTGTATTAGGTATTCTAAACAACAGTTGTTATACAGGGAAGCATCAGAAAGCCAGCTTGTTACCTAATACATTATTTACTTCTGTTTGAAAAAAAAAATTAAAAAAATATGCATTTGTCAGAAAAGGAAGGCTTTGGCCTTATCTGTCTTCCTTCATTTACAGTACCATTGATTGTAAGCAATGTGAAAGTGAATTGTGATAAACAGTGATGACTAAATGTACTGGTGCTGTGGTAGTTCTATGATGTGACAGTGATTGTAAAGGGATGCCCTGATCTGCACAGCCTGTTTGGGCAGCTGTGGCTAAGTCTTTGCTGTCTTTCTCCCAAGTCTGTCTCCTAAGGATTAGGATGGGTAGCTGTCGGCCTCTTCATCCTACCAGTGAGAAGGTGGAGAGATGAATGTTAGGCAGTGCTGTCCCTCACTTGTCAACTAATAGGACTTTCCTTTCCTGTAGTAGGCAGAACATCAGTGTCAGAGAAAGAGTTGTGGTCCCAGCAGGAAAGTGTGTAAATAAAGTGATGCTTGTGACAAAAAAACCCCACCACAACATGTCAGTGAAGACATCAGTGGGATCCCAACATGAGCATGCTGCAGCCTCCATCTTAGGGTGATGCCAGACAAGTTCTGAGTCCTAGCAAGGTCGCATTGATGAGGAAGCAGTGAAGCAGAGAGAGACACCCTCATACCTATGATCTTGATACTTATGCCAAGTGTCATGATATTTAACCCTTGGTAAAAGGGTTGAGTATCATGATACTTGGCGATATGATTTTATGTTCTGATACCAGTGTTGCGAAGGATTCAAAAAATATTGCTTCCAGCAGCTGTAAAGAATATTGGAAACTGCAAGACAGTCAATAAGAAATATTTTGCATCAGGTTTTAAGAAGGGGAAAAACAGGAAAAGAAAAGAAACCAAC
The DNA here is from genome assembly GCA_013400735.1 of Pomatostomus ruficeps. Lineage (NCBI taxonomy): Eukaryota > Metazoa > Chordata > Aves > Passeriformes > Timaliidae > Pomatostomus > Pomatostomus ruficeps. Next base: position 15,760 of record VYZT01043185.1, read on the forward strand.
ATGAAAATGAGAAAACAAAGAATTGTTGGAATATGTTGTTCATTCAGGGAGAAATTACGCAGTTTTGAATACCAAATATGTATTGGAATGGGCAAATAAAGTAGTCTTACACATTTTAATTTTTTTGCTCTTACCTTGCAATTCAACTTGAAATTCTTCAAATGCTCATAATTAAGCTGCATAAACCTAGTGACAAGAATTTACAGCAAATTTTTTTGGGTGGCAGTTTGAAAAATCTGTTTATATAGACGTTACCTAGTAAACACAGCACATAGAAGGCCCTACTGCAGTATGAAGACCAACAAGCATCCCTTGTGGCAGTTTTCAAGCAAAGACTTCGAACTTCATCAGGTTCTTGTTAGCCCACTTTTCAGTCTATTCAAGTTTCCTTGCAGGTTGGCTCTTTCCAGAAGTGTCTATTTGCCCACTTGGTTCGGTATCATCTGCAAACTTCATGAGAGTACATTTGATCCCATCATCCAGACCACTTGTGAGGACATTAAACAGTGTTGGGCCTGGTACTGCTCCCTGGGGGACCCCACTTGTCACGGGCTGCCAGTTTGAAAAGATTGGAGACTCTGACATAAGCAAAATCATTTGGATGGAAAGAGACTTAATGCCTCCAGAGCAGCTGAGCAAAATTAACCATTTTTCCCTAAAGCAAACACTGCAGTGCATTCACTGTACAAGTCATGGAATATATTTGCATAAGGGGAATAGATGATGCTACAGGAATTTCTTTTAACTCTGTTAAGAGAAATGAGGGAGTGACCTGTTTCATTTTGTAGGATTGTCCTGGTACTACACTGCTTCATAAACAACAATTATTTATACTCACACTGGAATGTTTGTGGAGTTTATAACCCATGGTATGTAGTCCATGGAAAAATTAAAATTCTTTGGCCTTAATTAAAGTAGAACTACCAGAATTTAAGTTACCCTTAGGTCTTTAGTCAACAATTTCTCACTTTTTGTGATTTATTGAAACAGAATAAATTTTTATTTCTGTTATCATTTAGACATATTAAGCTGACTTTAAACTGCTAGATGTGTCTTACCACTGTTCTTAAATTATTAAGCTTGAAGCACCTCATTTTTATAACAGGTGTTATACACTGGAGATTTCTGTTGTTACACCTGTTTCTCTCATTTAAAAAAAGCTGTTCTTATTATTGCATTCCTTCCCGGAATTATAGTTTTTATTGGAGTGGTACAATCCCAGTGTGTCTATGCTGGGAGTGCTTTGATTTCATTGACTGTTACTCTAATACTGATTAACTGTAAATAGAATAGTTATTCCACTTTGAATTAATTTCCTGTCTAGAGTAGTTCATATTTAAACCATTAAGCTGAGTAAATTTCTTCATGTTCATTAAATTGAAAGTAAGTTTTTAACCTGCATGATCTAAGTACAGGAAGAATGATTTTTCAGAACTCCAGTCTAAATGGCTAACAAGTTGAAAACTGGCAGGGAATCTAATTTCTACTTTGCTCACTTTATGAGCAAAGTTACTAATTTTTCATTTCAAATTTTTCACATTTCACTTTATGAAGAGAGTGAATTTTGTGTCTTCAGTAGAACTTTAGCCCATCTTAGTTATGATGCCAATTCTATATTACTAAAGCTTGCTGTCACAATGTTTTGACAACCCCTAAATGTGGTAGTCTGTCAGCATTGTTTATGCAGGTGGTGTCCAGAAAGAAAGTGTTAGTGTCCTGCATTGCCATAAGGAGTGCAGCTATGCCAAATTGCTGGAGTGGTGGAATTCGTATATTACAGGATAGCTCTTAGCCAAGTTAATTTAAGAATGTGAGGAAAATACAAATGCCATGTCGTATTTGTAATAACTCTTGCAGTTGCAATGAAACCCATACTATTCCAGTTTATTTGATTCTGAAATATGCAAATCAGCAACATAGATGGTTTATCTAAATCAACACCTATTAAAATACCAGAAAAATGGTGCTAATTACAAAATTTAGTCTTTTCTTTAACTAGCACTTTTGGGTTTTTTACCTTAAATAGAGGCTTGCTAAAATATATGCAGTACTAAAAGTTCTGATACTGATATGGGCATAAACTGGAACAGAAGAAGTTCCATCTCAGCATGAGGAAAAACTTCTTTGCATTGAGGGTGGCAGAGCACTGGAACAGGCCGCCCAGAGAGGTTGTGGAATTTCCTTCTCTGGAGACATTCCAAACCCACCTGGATGTATTCCTGTAAAACCTGCTCTGGGTGACCCTGCCTTGACAAAGGGGTTGGATTGATGATCTCCAGAATCCCCTCCCGACCATAACAATGCTGTGATTGTGTGATATTATGGTTCCTGAATAATCACAGCCTTCCTCAAATAAGAGGAAGCAGATTTTTGTCTCAATTTTATATTCAACTTTGTTGAGTATTTTCCCTAGTGGGTTCTGTGAAACTGAAATTTTATATATAGAATCTGAGTTGGACTACAACAATCCTCTCTTGCACAGATGCCATGCCTGCTTTTTATTCTTCATAATTACGGAAGATTAAAAAAAATGTGACAGTGGCTTTCTCTTAGTGTTTTCAGACATGGTTTATTTGTTAGCTGTAGTTTTTGTCAGCTTTTTCAAATGTAGTGAAGCTGTCTTTCCACACATTTGCAGCTGACTTAGATCCATTCACTCCTGTAACCCTGTATATGAGCTGAGTTGCCTTTCTAACTGTAAATCAAATCCGTGACAAATGAGCATTCTCAAATCAAATGCTATTTTCTGAAAGTATTCAAGAAGAAAATTGATGGTCGAGGTTTAATTTTAAAGTAGCTCCATTTTGCATAGGGAAGACAAGCTCAGGGATTGTTTACAATGTAGTGTCTGCTAAGAACACAGGAATAGACTGTGAGTGAGTGAAAATAATGTTAAGATCTGATTATTAAAATTATTAGAGAGATGCCTCTTTCTGACTTAAGGCACAAATGAGACAATATGTTGAAGTGAATAGTACAGATTTTTATTTAACAGTAAATGTGAGGTTGATAGAGCGGGGGAAAGAGAGAGGGAGGGGGAGAGAAAGAGAATGACAGAGAACCAGATTAAGTAGAAAAAATATCACCACTACATAGATTCCAAGGACATCCTGTTGGTTCTCTTTTTCTGGTCTTCCCTGTGGTTGGAGTCTTGTCGAAGTGGTGGTAGCAGACTGTATCCCTTGAGGTGGAAGGTGTCCAGGAAACACCTCATCCATGGGATTTGTACTATGCTGAGATAGGTGGAAACACCTTCTCTACCTGCCCTGGCTGAAGAAACTGTGGATCGCGGGATATTTCATGAGTCTTTGACAGTTTCTAATGTGCAGCTGTCTCTTACATCACTGTAAGAGACCAGTTATGGCCCATTGTGCTATTAAAGCATTTATCCTTCATATAAGGTTATTTCATAGCACAAAATCTGAACTTTAACCTTTTCTCTGGTATCATGATTATGGGCCTGATTTTCTATACTTTAGCTGGGCTATTTTTTCCCTTAATTTAATGAGAGAAGTTAGAAGTTAGGCAACTGGGTACTAGAGTTACTCCTTCTGTCAGTAGTTCAACAATTAAACCATTACAATTTCACCAGCTTCAGTGAAAGTACATTACTTTGACCAGTAATAGCATAGCTGAGAAGGGCATCGCTACCTGTGTGGGCTTTACCGTGTGATACTACAGGAATCAAAAAAAAAAGAACATTGAATAAAAAAATCCCCCTTTTTGTGTTTCATCAATTTTTTAACAAAATGCATGAACATGAAGGGTTGGGGAGAGAAGTATCATGCAGTATAATAATTGAAACATTTATGTTTTTCTAGCTCATATGTCTACCTCATGGGAGAAATGAAGACTTTTAATCTGTTGTACCACTTACTCAATATTTGTGTTCTTTCAACTGTTACAGTGTTAAGTTATATTTTCATTTGCAATCAACGTGTGCTTCAGCTAATTTGTCTTCTTTATTCTGTCTCATAAAATTCAAATTACTAGAAGTCACTGGGTAGTTTTATGTGGGACTTTGCCTATACAGGAGAATTTTATTCATATTCATGTCAATGCCTTTACATTGCAATGACCTTATCAGCTTGGGAATTATGAAAAGATTTTAGAAGTTCTGGTGATGAAATATTTCAATAATAATATTTTTAGGCTCTTGCTAGACATTAAAGGGGTTCTGAACCGAGTCATTATGCTGTGATCGCAGCCAGTGCCTTATGACAGGTCAATAGTAAGGGTATGAAATGCTTTTACAAGAAAAATAACCATCTAATTGTGATTCTGATTTCTTGTTAATTGAGGAGCTGCCCACATCTTTGTCATAAGCCATCCCTTTTGGTAAGCTGATGACTTAGAGATCAGTAAGGCTTTTGATAAGAGAATTTGTTAAAAGCCAAGAGCTCTTCTCAGGAAAAAAAACTGTCTGGATTCCAAAAGCTTAATAAATCATGGACTTGAAATAAGCACTCAGCCTTAAAATCTTGTCTTCAATTGATTTCCTAGTACTGAAAATCCTCAGCCTATTAACCTTGCAGGAGACTCCACAATTGGTAAATATTTATTTTTTAATTGCATTTGACTTAATTGCGATTAATCATTTTGCATACTTACACCTACAGTTGAGTTGCTTTTCTCAGGTTCAACTTGACATGATTATGTTATGTGCGTGTGAGTCAATAATCCTTTGAATATGATTCCTGCATGACAAAAATAAGGACTGTTAGAGGCCCAGCTATTAACTTCTCACAATAGCAACAAATTAATAGTTTACCTCACTGACCCCAATCCTTGTAGCAGTCAGTCTGGTTCCTCTTCCTGCTGCGTCACTGTGACATTTGACATACCTGATTCTTGAAAGTTCCCATAGAAGTCTATTTACAAAATGCCTTGCAAATCAAGAGCTACCCAGTACATGAAGCAAATGTCAAAATGTTATCACAGAAAATATTAAAGCATTAATCCAATACAAACCAAATTTCCCAGCTACTAAGTAGCATATTTTCAATGCTACAGTATTTAAGGTGGTATCTTTGCAAACCTGTGAAAGTGTATAGAGCAGACACAAATTTGTAATCCTGAACATACTGACAAATCATTGCAAGATTTCATTTTATTTTCCTGTATTGCACATCCTCTCAGCTCTCCAAGAGATTAAAATGTAATGTTATGTGCATTACAGTCTCTCTCAGACAGTTGTAATAGTCCAAGTCAGTGATGCTTTATCATTTATTTTCAAAAGAAATAGCTATGACATTTCAGTCATTCAGACTCAGGTGAGCGACATCAAGCATATTTCTGTATTTCTCTCAGCTTTCTTATAAAGAACCTTCCCAGCCTTTGTTCCTAGAGACCAGCATTGCATTTTCCAGTCCAGGAGAATTTGTACGTGTTCTGGGTAACCCAAAAAATGTGCATTGTATTCCATACCTTTTCAGTGCCGACCTGCTTAAAATTATCACTTTTAAGACCTGGGAACTGGAGGCAGAACTGGGGTATTTTATCCGTGGTTCACAGAGGAGTTTGGCCCAGAGTCCCCGTAAGAGACAGGCAACAAGAACATGGAGTTGTTCTTGTTTCTCACTGTGCTGCCAAGAGAGTTGCCTGGGGTGAAGGCAGAGAGAGGCAGATGCCTTCTTTTCTATCTCTCCATGGGAAATTGCCTAGCAGAGGTCTCCAAGAAACTTCATTCCACAATCCTAAACATGTTTGGAGCAAATTTGGCAACACCTCTTTGGCCACAGTTGCTGGGGGCAGCCCCCACTTCTGGATCCGGAGCTGTCAGGGCCACGACTGCAGGTTTCAGTGCCCAGCGAGTCCATTTTTCCTTCCCCTGCAATGCAGCAGCAGCTCAGAACTGCAGCACTGACACCAACTGGGTCCAGCCGGCCCAAAAGAAGCGGAGAACCTGATTCTGCAGGTTCCGAGCTGCCCCAGACGGAGCTGGCACCCCCCATCTGCTACCAGAACTGCTTTGTAAGCTCCTAGCTTCCTGGTTTTCGTTCCAGGGCAGAGGTTGAGCTGAGCGGGGCTTCTCTGCCTTATTGTCTTTGTCTTCTGATCCATGGTCAGCTATGGGGCAACCATACTGGGGGAGAGGCTTCTCCACCTTCTTGCTTTAATTTGTTCCCGGGAGTCCATGGGATTCAGCAACTTTGTATTTAGTGCTTAATACTGTTATCTTGACTGTTGCTGTTTTGCTTTTTTGTAAACTGATATTTTTTCACTTGCATCTTCTCACATTCTCCTCAGTGGTGAAAGGGGAGTGGTTAAAGGGGAGCTAATTAATTTTGGACTGTCCACCCCATGTAATTGTTTCAAACCAAGACAGTATATTTGCAAGTGTTGCTACAGTTCACAAAATTAATGACTTTATGTTTTAGTGACTTTGTGAAATACAAACTCTGTAATCATCCTGTTGCAACACCCCTTGCAAAAGACACAAATGCAGTTGTCCCTTTTATCTCTGGAAGCTCTAACAAATAATTTATTACTGTGATGCTCAGTAGTTGACTGAACTGCTTGTGGGCTTCTGGTGTTAGACAAGTATCTAAGAAATAAAGCCAGGAATAGGCATAGAACTAAAGGTAGTAAGCCATCAACCTATTTTGATTGATGAAAGACCTTGCAGAAATTAATTTCTTATCCCTGTGACTGTGCCAATGATGTCATGGCTGTTAATGTCAAAATTTAGTGTTGTTTGCCTATAACAAAGTACTTGAGGACAATCCACCCACTCAAACTCCACTGATACAGAATGTTTCTGATAATCTCCATGGTTTAAGTGCTTACAACAAAAGATCTAAACCCCACAATCTTTAGCAAATCTGGAGTGACTTGAATGAAAACTGGCAGCCTGTGTGGATAACTATGCCTGAAGTAGGAAATAATCTTTGATTATATTATGGTGGGGGTTGGGAAAAGTAAAGAAATTCTTCTAAAGTCTACTCTCTGATTCAGTTTTCTTGTGGGGCAGAGAGTTTGTCACTGAAGTAGTGAATGCAACTGCATGATTGTCAAGAACACATGGAAAGTGTCAGAAATAGTGATAAAAACATAAACAGTGCTTTGTGATTTCATAATGCTGTCAAACTACAGCCGTTATTGAAACTTTCAAGTTGTGTTAAAGGATTAGGAATAAACAATCTTAGGTTGTAGCATAGAAAGAAAAAGTGGCACAAAAAATGGTATTTAGAGAAAGAATTAAAGATTAAACATGAAACATTTACCACACCAGTTAGATGCTGCAATAATTAATTTTATTTCCTGCTTATTCGCCTCCTCCTCTCCCCCCCAGTTACTATAGTAGATATTTGTATATATCACTTAGTTGCATTAGTTAGTGTAATGAATAAAAAAGATAAAAAGATGAAGAATAACAGGATGCCCACAGAGGTATTGGAAACCAAGAGATGAACACTGGGCCACATCTGGAATTACATCTTTCAAATTAGAAAAGCTGAATGATGTTATAATGCTTAATGTGTGTCCAAGTACTTTCAACAAGAAAGATCACAGAATTAGGCACATGTTACCGGAAAGCAAAAAGGTAATGTAGAACAGTGGAGCAGACGGGAGAGATATGTTCTTCTTGTCCCTTTTAACAGTCAACAGGCTATGTCTGCTTTGAAAGAATATTAAAATAGTTTTCCTTTCTAAAAAGTATCATAAAATTTATCATTTTCAAAAGCAATGTGTATCTGGCATCGTCCTGGATCCTGTCCTCTGTTGTTAAAATTTGTGTCAACATTCATCCTGAACAGAGACGGTTCTCACTCTGTAGCATCTGGTCCTGCAATTGTCAGAGTTCGGGGATAACAGGAACAATTAGCGAGACTCAGAAGGGCATTTCTTGTCCTCCTAATTACTAAATCCGGCAGAATGGTGGGGGATCCTTTCCCGGGGCTAAGAGCACGGGCAGGGGGAGAGAACAATAACACAAGAGGGGACAACGTCTGTCCTGGACATCTAATTTACATCTCTTTAGTCAGCGGATGAGATCAGACCTTCACTGCTACTACAGCACGGCTCGTTTGAATTTGAATGAAGTTAAAGGCATCTGATGTCTGCCAAAAGGAAGAGAAAATATTATGACCATATATTGGAACAACTTCAGTGTTTTTACCGTATAAAGGCAAACAAAGTGAACATCTGTTATATTTAAACATTTGCCTTAAAAAAGAAAATTTCACACAAACTCATACCATATACATGGATATAAGTGTATACTTCAACTCATTTAACTGAAGGGAATTCACAAGGGATTTTAACCCATACAGCAAATTTATACCAACGACATTGGCGGATTTTGGTTTTTGAGTATTTCCTTCTGTAAATCAAAAGGAAAATATGGGTGAGACATGTGTTTTTTGTCTCCTATCCTTGCTAAATCTTTTGAAGCCTAGGAATTACACAACATACTTTTTTTCATAGGGGCCAGGAGTATGCAGAATGTTTTTTACTTGGCCCTGAGTAAAAGAATGTCTAAGAAATCCCTGAAGGAAAACACAATAGACTTCTTTCTGTTCTTTTGTATTATTCTGAAGAGGGTAAGTGTTGTTTTAAAAGTAAACATTCAATTCACCTAGAAGATGTGTTTTATAATTTTGTAGGGTGTGGCTTTAGGGATTTTTAAAGAAATTCTGCTATTGTGTTGCTTGCAGATCACCTTCAATACAGTGATTCAGACATCAAAATCTTTGTTTAAAAGTATTGTTCGCATCAATGGGCTCAAATTATTTTTAACACTCTTAGCTCTAAGAGCGCTAGCTGATGTCAGCATTGATATAAGCAGTTTTTATGCAGATCTCACCCCTTTTAGCTCTGCTACTTTATTAAACCTCACAACTTCTTACCTACTCCAATCCTGAAAAAAAAATCCCTTTTTTTTCTGGAATGTCTTTAAATTTAAACTTTTATATATGCTCAAACTCAACCGTATAATTTAGCAGGAAGGAAGAACAGGACAAGGGGAGTAAAAACAGTACTTTCAATATCTTGACAAACAAGTAACTGTTCAAACCTGGATGCTGCAGGCTATTACCTTTTCTCATCTCTGCCGCTTATTCCTTGCTTTGTGTTCATCTGAAAGGGAGAAAAATAGGTAGTAGGCATAACTGACTCATTTGATTTTTCTTGCTATTGAGATTGACACTAAACTATTGACATTTCCTGCAATACATTATTAATGTATTTGTAAAAAATTTATATTGCATTTTGGGGACTAAACAATGTAATTTTGATATGAACATAAGGATTTTTAAAACAAATTTTAAAAACTGAGGTAGCTATTTTCTTTTTCTCTTCCATTTTAAAATTTAGCCCAAAGGGAGTCAGAACAGATTAAAGGAAATATTAAAGGAAATTTAGTGTGGGAGAGGTTCAGAATCGGAGAACATAATCAAATGTTCCTAGACTTCTTCCCAGCCATTGTAGGCAGGGTTTTTTTGCGATGTCCCCCATCTGCAATGCCTTCTCCCTTCTCTAGACATCTTCCATGCTGCAGGTCTGGGTAATGGGATAGGGAAGAGGCAGAAGTGTAGGGCTATGGAGCGGAGTTTCTCCTCTGAGCTCTCTAGGCACTTTACTGCTGTCTGGAGGAGAAAAGCAGTGCTGAGAGCCTTAGGGATGGGTAAGAAGAGTCAGAGATCCAGCACTGCCTTCCTGTTCTCAGCCCATGAACCTCCAGGACACTTTGAACAGGAGAAGAGAGTAAAGATGCATCAAGAGCTACACTGTAAGGAAGTAATCGGCTTCATGGCCAAAGGGGTTGTGGGTGATCTTGCTGTTAGAAATGGGTTTGACATTGTTCTACACTGCAAGCAAACAGTGGAATAGAGTATGGAGACAGAGTGAAAAATGACTCTCAAAGCTGAGTTACCAGTGTTTTGCTTCAAACTGAGAGGGAATTTTAAGTTAGGTTCCAGCAGAGTCTGTCCTAAGGTCATTTCTATTTCATATTATAATTAAACACTTAGATAGTGGAGAGAAGAATGTGCTTACGAAATTTGTGAGTAAGAGCAAGCTGAGAGAGAGGGCAAGTACTGTGAAGGGCAGAACTATTCTAACAAATTGGAATCATGGTCCACAATCAGCAGGATAAATTCTGAAATAGATCTGAAAAATCAAGACTTAAGAAGTCAGAACTCAGATACACAGAAACAAAACAGGGAATGATCATCTGTCAGTTTTACAGCAAAGAAAATCCAGAACTTATGCTGGATAGCAAGATAAATATAAGACAGTCACACAGTAGTGGCACAAAACACTGAAATAATGTCATTGTGGGAAATACTTGCAGGAAGGTCATGAATGAGATTAGGAAACAAATTATTCTGGTATGCCCAGCACTGGTGAGACCTCAGCTGGAATGCTGTGTTTGTGTTTTGTGTGACTCTAAAAAGATGTAGACAAATATAGGAGGTGTAGAACAAATAGACACGTTCAGTCTGGGCGGCTTCCCAAGGCCTCATCCTACATGTCTGTGAAATAATCGTTGGAAATTTTATCTCCTGTTTGCCAAATGTACTTTGCATGTTGTACTTTAATAACTTTACCATTTGCACCAAGTTTACGTTATTTAAGAGCCATATGCCCATTGCAGCTGCATGAAACCTGAAGTCCTGATTTAGTTGAAGTCTGTGTTAAGTTTTAATTCTGACTTCACTAGACCAGGATTTAGCCTGAAATGTTTGTCAAAGTGCAACACCTACTTCTCAGTTTTGTTTTATCTTGTATGTTAATATTACATGTATGGTAAATATTAGCTCTGCATAAATGCAATTGTTATCAGCATGAAGGAATAATTGGGTCTTGGTAAAAACATGTAGGGCTGAAATTTAGCAGATTCTATGTTTAGAGCTTCAGTATGATTGCCTTTTTGCCCTAGCCATGTTCTCTGGGCCCTAAATATTATCTCTCTAAGAAACAATGATTCATAGTTACTTTTTGAACATTAATTCTGATTTGTATGGATTTGAATAAGAATTATGCTAAGCATTTTTATGGTGATGTCATTTGTTACATTTTCTATAACCATTCTTTATTTTTTCAAATGCATTAGAAGGTGAAGTAAACTTTTAAGTGAGATTAGCGATGCACTCAGCTGTTCAACAGCATCTGGTAGATTACAGCTAACAAGGGATTCTAATTTGGTGCTTTATACTACTGAAGAAATGGTCTGACAGAAGCCTCATGAAGTTCAGCAAGAGCAACTGCAAAGTTCTGCACCTGGAGAGGAACAACTCCAGGCACCCCATGGTGGATTGATGCTGGCTGGATGTCAGGCACCCACCAAAGCCTCTCCATCACCCCCCTCTGCAAGTGAACATGGAACAGAAAATACAACAAAGGTTCATGAGTTGGGGACAGGGAGAGATCACTCACTGAATACCATCACAGGCAAAACAGACTCAACTTAAGGATATTAATTGGATTTATTACTAACAAAATCAGAGCAGGAGAATGAGGAGTAAAATAAATCTTAAAAACACCTCGTCCCCACTCTTGCTCCTTCCCAGCTCTACCTCCCCCTCAGGAGCACAGGGAGACAGGGAATGGGGTTATGGTCCATTCATCACATGTCATTCCTGCTGCTGCTCAGGGAGAAAACTTTTCTGTCTGAATATCAGGAAACACTTTCTACTGTATGGGCAACTGAATACTGGCACAGGTTGTCCAGGGACATTAAGGAGTCTTCATTCTTGGAGATACAAATTCAAAATCCATCTGGACATGGCCCAGGGTGATTTCTACGAGGTAGCTCTTGAGCATGGGGAATGGACCAGATGACCTCCAGCCATTCTTTCCAACCTCAACCATTCTGTGAGTCTGTGTTTATGTGAATACATTGGAAGTAGAAGTAAACTTCATCTAAACACTGGTTGAAAGAATAGGAGACTACAGAGCCAAACAATGTAAAACAGCAAAACCCATATAATTAAAAGAAAATCAGGTTAGTTTTTGTACTACTGTGAACAAAGAATCCTGAGTGAAATGATTACCTTGTAAGAATATTCATCTTATCAGTAATTTTGTTGGGAGGTGTCTAGGAATGTTTTCATATCCTAGATGACCTTACCATCCTTGCTTCTTTTACATAACATCTAGTTTAATCACTTGTCTTTTTTTCTGAGCTTTACTCTGAAATTTATACTGTTCCTTTCCAAACATAATACCTTTCTTTTATACTTAAATTTAAATAAAGGAACTAATTGTGTCTTTTTCATAATGAGTATTCATGCTGTACTATATTTGAAAAGATTAGTTACTTAGTTATTTATCTCTATTTACTTTGCCAAACTCCTTTAAAGAAGGTTTTTGTTTACTTTGATATTAAGTCTCCTAAAAATAAGAGTATATGTCCACCTTTGTATTTGGTGTAACATGGAATAAGGTTGGTTATAGATGTGTTTGTCATATGTACTGTTGATTATAAGGCAGACTATTAATTCCATTAGACTACCTGCCCTCTTGTAATGGTTCATTTAACATGTACCATAAGATTTTAAAAAATTATTATTAATTTTGAACAATTTAACCAATATCAGTTTTTGATTAGGGAGATATCTAATCTACTTCATCCTCCTACTATTGAGGTGTTTCTATATCTTTGTAAGGTTTCCTACTTAGAAATTCAAAGGTAGACAATTTTCCAATGCTTAAAACTGTTTTACTGTGTGTTCTTCTGAATAGAAGTCCCAGTCCATAAATATAGTTGTACTGGAGATGTTATTTTCCCTCTCCCATCACTTGAAGTTAACATTGTGCACCAGTGCACCAGGCTACATAGTGAGTTTGTATTTTTACACCAGAGTAAGTGTATCCTTTCTGTTTCTTTACAGGCGCTTCTTTTCAAAGTTATCCTTAAGGGATTACTTAGTAGAGCTTTAATGTTACAAACTTTGTTCCAAGCAGAATTACACACCTCAAAAGCAAACTTCAAATGCGAAAGTTCTGTTAAGTCTGGTGGGTAACTTCGAAAGCTAGAATAAGTGGAGCATTTAGAACATGAACTACAAATTAGCCTTTTATCATTCTCACTCATGCCACTCACAAGTTCTTCTTGGTCTTTTTAGGTACTTCCCTTAGAGACACTTGGGTTTTTCTGAAGGTGTATCTAGAGATCATAGAAACATGTGAGTGCAGCAGATGTCAGCATTCCAAGATTAGTTGCCTATTGCAATGCAGGTGAGCAGTGTGACAACTGGCCTGAAGAGTGGCCTGGTTCCAGCTGGGATAGAGT
>VYZT01043186.1:0-26893 GCA_013400735.1 Pomatostomus ruficeps
AAACCTCCCCTGGTGCAGCTGGACCCCACGTCCTCTCGCCCTGTCTGTGGTTTCCTGAGGGCAGAGCCTGACCCCACCTGGCTACACCCTCCTGTCAGGGAGTTGTAGAGAGCGATTTTTGTTCGGCGTCCCTCAAAAGCCTGAAGAATTGGCAAGTCAGAATGTCCATAAATGCCTAGCAATCTGGCCAGAATATGCACTCCCTCTTGTCAGCTAGTAAAAATTGGAAGGAAAAACGTCAGAGCTGAGGGTCTTCCACATGCGAGGAAGGTAGAGCTACTGCACCCCTGAGCCTTCTTTTCTCCAGGATAAACACCCCAGCTCCCTCAGCTGCTCCTCACAGGACTTGTGCTCCAAACCCCTCCCAGCTCCATTGCCCTTCTCTGGACCCCCTCCAGCACCTCAATGTCCTTCCTGAATTGAAGCACCCAGAACAGAACACAGCACTCAAGGTGTGGCCCCACCAGTGCCCAGTACAAGGGGGAGGAATGGCTTCTCCTGGCATGAGGTTTAAAAGACAGGATCAAGAAGTGGGTGTGAGGTGAACAAAAGGGAATGTTATTGCACAGGGCATTTTAGTGATTATTGCCACAGGATCAAATCAATTAGGAAGGGGTTTGCCATGCTGTGGGGATATACTCCATTAATGGCTGCCAAACGACGTGGCTGGATGTCTTATTTGGCCCTGGAAGCCCTTAAGTGCCGGATTCCAGGGATGGGGTTAGCTGGGGTCATTCACCCTGCACAGCCCCAGTGCTTTGTGACTGTGCTTAGCAGGTTGCAGGCCTGGGAACTGCCTAAGAACACGCATATTCTTAAGTAGTAGTCAACCATGATGTTTTGTTTCCTTCATTTACAATGTGAAAAATTGTCGCTACTGTAGCTAAAATGTCAGTTTTCGACTTGGAAAATACCAGTCTTTCATAAAATAATCCCATGGCTCAAAAATAAGCTCTTTTGATTTGAAAATGCTGCTTTGCCATCTCCTAGGAGTTGTGAACTGTCTGCTCTTTAATGAAGCGGTGCTTTTCCATGGGCTGGTCTTCCCAGCTGCCCTCCAAGTGCCACAGCCAGGGATTCCCCAGCATGAGGGAGAGAAGTAAGGTGCCCATCGGGTGGTGGATGGTGCACACTGGCAGGGAGCAGTCCTTTTACAGGTTCAGCATTTAAACAGGGTGCAGTTTACAAATCTCCCAAGAAATAAAGCCAGCAAACATTTGGGACCACCTATGTGGCAAAGAACAGGTCTGATAGCATATTTATGCACGCTGAGCCCACAATCCACCTGCTTTTTGCTTACACTGCTAATGAACAGAGTCTGTCTCCTTGTAGGTACAGTGAGATTTCTGCGTGAGGGAGTGTGATCTTGGAATTACTGTCGTCTCCCATCACTACGTCTGTGGCTGGATGTTAGACAGGAGTGTATGGGAGTTAGAGGGGCAATAAAGACACCTTCTGTGAGACTGCGGAACAGAATTACTAGCAGCTCATCATGGCTTTTTATCTGAGCTCTGAGCTAAGTTCTTGCAGACAGCAAGACCTTACTGCATATGCAGCAAAACAAATTGAGTTTTACTTGTCAGAGGAGTTTAAAGAAACATTTGCTGGTTTTTTTACACTCCTGATAGCTGTTTGTTCCCTCAGTAATCACAGGTCTGGTTTTAATACCCCGAATTAATGATTGGAAACAGATCTTATTTAAACCACAAATACCCATGTTTTGGGGGAGCAAGTAAGCATTTCAGTGTGTGCTTCAATGCCAGTAAGATTTATGTATCTCACAATTCTTTGAAGGGATCCAAATGCAAGAACAGTCCTTGCTTGCAGTTGTAAAATGGAGGTGGGTTGCCTGGAAGCAGAAGTATCTGATTCTAATTGGAATGAAACACTTTGCTTTTTAAAAGCCAGAGAAAAATTAGAGTCCTTGTAGATATGGAAAGAAGATAAATAACCAAAGAGGCCTTGTGAAAAATAAAAAAATATGAGACGATTTATTTACATTAAAGAAAAAATAGCTTCTGTCTAAGGAAGATTAAAATGTTTGCACAAAACTCCTGTTGCACATCAGCTTTGTGGGAATACAAGGGATAAAGCAATCGTTTGGGCCCACCTATTTTATTCAGATTTTTTTTTCACCACAGTTCCTCATGTGATGAATCCTTTTGTCCATTCTTCAGGTTACAGGTGACACACAGAAATGAAAGGTGTGGGCTCTGTGTAGGAAGGAGATCTGTTCTGGTTCTCCTGGTGAGTGGTCTGAACTGCTGGGCTGAGTTAGGAGTAGCCCATCTATCTATGGTGTACTGCACAGATAATAAATATTTGGAGGTAAGAGGTATAAAAGTGTCCAGCTTTCCCCAAACCACTCCGTAACATTTGTTTTTGAAAACAGACATCGGTCAGCTCTGGGTCTGAGGGCTCAGATTCAGTCAAGTTACTTGAGAAATTTCCTTGTGGCAGCTGAGCCATGGAAACAGTCTTTGTGTACACCCTTACTCCCTAGGAAATGTGGGATAATTCAGTTTAGCTGAGTCTGAAATGATGGAGGATTGTGCTGAATTATCACGTTGGACTGGGGTAGCGGCTTGGATACTGTTTTTGTAGTTGTCTGGGAGCTGAGTCCTGAGAATCAGCCAAGGCTTGAACTTTGGAAAGCTTTCGTACACAGAACACATCTCTATGAATATCTCTACATATATACACACAGGGCTTAGGATTTATCCATCTCTCCGCCTGTCATGGATTATGTGGAACTCATGTGCCTCTGATTCTCTTATGCTGGCTTTACTCTTCCTGTCTTTCTAGTCTCAGCACTGCCTTCCTCACTGTTGCTGCAGTAGCTGCTGGAAACTCCTGATTTTGGCCAGGATCCGATAGATAATGTACAGACATAGCTCAAAGACTGACTTCTCTCTCAGGACATAAGAATATGCACTATCCCAGTCTGGATCGCTTCCTCTGAGCAGCTCAGGTGCCTAAAGAGGCTTTGCTTTATTCTGCTACCGAGCTATCTGCAGGTCTGTGGAAGAACTACTAACCTTGATTAATACCTGGGCCTCTTGCCAGCATAAATGCTGGAGTGTTTGCTGTGACTTCAGATTTGCTGATTAAGCTTAATTTCCAACTGACAGGTAATTTGAAAAGACCATAAAGATGCATTCTTCGCAGGCTTTGAACAGATTAAGTGGGGGAGAGGGGTTGTTATAAAGCACATCCAACTTCTGCAGTCAGCAGGACTGTGTGATGAATGTCACCATAACCTAGAGAGAAGTAAGATAATGAAATGCATTCATTTCTTCCAACAATTAAGTGCTACCATGACCTGGAGAGGGCTCAGAGCCAGCTGGTAAAATTTACATTAAGCAGTGTCAGGCCTTAGATTATCATGTCTACAGTAAAAAAGCTACAAAGAGCATGAAAGTCAGATGTACGATCTGAATGTTTATCTGACTCTGACAGATGGTATGACATGTGAAATCTGGGATCATCATGGATTTTTGATTATCAGTCCAGTATTGAACCTATTGCTATTGATTCTGCTCTTACCTTCCAAGGGAAAATCATCAAAAAGGAAGTCCAGGAAGCCAAAAGATGACAGAAATAAAACGGTAGAAAAAAAGAGACTCAAGGTCCTGTTTTCAGTCTAATAACCCTGCTGTGGGCAGGATGTGTGAAGCAAAGGTACTGCCAAAGAATGTGTCTAACTAACTGCTTTTGGCCGTTCTGCAAGTTTAATGCAGTGTGTTGTGTACCTCTTCCCCTCCCACATACAGCCAGGTGGATAACTTCTTTTACAACCGCAGTTATATAACACTCCTGTGCAATGACACAGAAAAGTAAAGAAGCTCTAGTACAACTTCTAGGTGATCTAATGCAGATACTGCTGACATGGAGGGAAATCATAATGTCACAGCTTTATTTTTCAGATTTTTACTTCCTCAAGTGAGTTGCAGCTTGATTGTGCTAAGTTGCTGAAAATCTGCACCAGCAGCTCTGATTTCTTTCTTGAAACCAACTCATTCTGTCACCAGGCAAAAATATTATCTGTAAGTTTCTTTTCTAATAAATTTAGTGATTTGAGTCAAACCAGCAAAAATATCCCACTTAGTCTCAGTCTAGAAAGAGCAGCAGCCATGGAAAGAACTACACACTATTTCCTCCAGGTACCTGGCCCTGCGTTAGGAGCTCTGATGTCAAAGTAATTTTCTGCCTGTCAGTAAGATGCTTTAGACTTTTTGCAGAGGAGAAGAGCAAAATGTTAGCCATAAGTCTGGTGGTTTTGCTATTCTGTCTCTGTCAGTGCAGAGGAGATGAACTGATTCATGAGTGTGGAATAACTACGACTGACAACACTGTAGGATCCTTGTTCAGGCTGTTTTCTCCTTCCGTGACCACTCAGCAGATACTGGTGTCAAATCAGGATGCAGTATATTTCACTCAACAGCTGCCATGCCAAAAATGAGATGGATAAATGTGCAGAGAAACTAAAAGCCAAACTGACCACCACCCTTCTTTTCTCTTTCCAATAGATGTCAGCAATTCTCTTTCCAGATCTTCATCGGTTGAACAGGTCAGGAGCTCCAGAAGAGTTTAAAAACACAGGCATCTTTGCCCTTTTCTTTTGCTCTTTCTGAGTGTGAAATCTGCACCAAGAAGGCAGCAGACTGAGAAAATGTCTGAAGCCCTTGGAATGTGACACTGCTGCCAAGTACAGCCATGCCAGGAAAACACAGGCAGATCAAGCAAACGTGACTCAGGGCTCAGAGATGGGGGAGGGAGGTTTTCTTTTGCCTAAGGATGGCCAAAAGTAAAAGTGGGACTATTTTAGGGTTTAATTGAGAAGGAATTGGAGAGCCATGGAAGAGGGGAATGGAACATGAGGATTCCAGGTCAGATGGAGAAGTCTCGGACAGCCAAGGAGCAATAGGAGTGCACCTTGTGGAGGAAGAGTCACACACAGTGGACTGTCCAGCACAGCAGGCTCACCTTGGAAGAAGTGACTTCTTAATGTTTATATTAATCTTCAAGAGGAAATTAAACCAGGATGGAGCTGAGGAAGCCTCTATTCAGAAGGTACTGTGGCAAAAATCTCTCGCAGATAAGATTGTTTTCTTTATCCTGAAACGCACCTGTGTTCGTCATTAGAAGAGAACAGCTCCATACCACCAGATGGGCCATGGGGAGAGATGAGCCAGGCTCTCATCATACATTGTAACATAAAGAAAGAATTGCTTCCTGGCTGCAAAGAGATAGTCAAAATAAAAATATTTGGGTATAAAATTGTTTTAAATGTAAAAAAGCATGATCTGGTTTTAAAAACATTATTCTAAAAAACATAACTCTAATTTTCCTGGAGGCAAATGAGTTCTTAATTAATTTTACCACTTAAATATTTTTTAAAAATCTCTTTCTAATGTTTTCAGTCATACACGCTCCTTATTTTTTTTTAACCTCAAATGTCTTGCTAAGATTTTTGGTTGAAGAGCTCTTTGACTCCACAAGCTGCTTGCCTGCTAAATGTGGAAAATGTCACTCTGGTGGGTTGTGTAATTGCACTCATCACTATTTCTCTTTTTACACAATCTGGAGGAGGGAAATAGTGCTACCCCAGTGAACTGAGCTGCACTGGCATTTTTGATAGGATGCAACAAAGACAAACCACTCAGAACACAATTCTAGAACATTCTTGAGGTTGTTACTGTACAGAGTTTCCCAGTAAGAAACCCCAGATCACACTCCTGATAGGAACTAACTGGGTTTTTTTCTAGAGCACCTCCTGGGCCTACGAGCCTTGAACCTGCAGCAGTACTCCAGAGGATGTGGGAACATATCTGCATCTTGCTCTTGAGATACTAAGGCTTCTGCTGGGTGGAAATGGAGCTTGTAAGCACATCTCATAAATGCAGTATTCCCCTGATCATTTAAGGGTTATTCTTGTGTTGCAGCTTTGGCTTGTCTCTGTGATAACTGTAGGAATACCCCAGCATACCTGGGAATATAGCTCCTGCAAGGAGGCTTGGAGTGCAGTTTGTATGGTGTTTAAGTCTCTTTGAGACAGCACTGACACTGAAAGAAGTGCAGGTTGAGACATGCAGACAACCAGATCAGAGTAAACCAGGCTAGAGGTTTTTAACCTATATCAGTTCTTACCTAAAACAGTTTCCCTTGAGCTGACTCACCACATACTTACACAGCTTTGGTAGAAGGCTGGGGGGAAGTAGCCTTTGGACCTGTTGGAACAGGTCCAGAGGAACACCATGAAAATTAACGAAGGGACGGAGCACCTCTCCTGTGAAGACAGGCTGAAAGAGTTGGAATTGTTCAGCCTGGAAAAGAGAAGGCTCTGGGGAGACCTTACTGAGGCTTTTCAATACTTCAAGGGGGCTTGTAAGAAAGATGGAGAGAGACTATTTAACAGGACTAGAAGTGACAGGATAAAGGAAAACAGTTTTAAACTGAAAAAAGTTAGGTTTAGAGTGCTTGTAAGAGTAATTTGTTTTGCAAGGAGGGTGATGACACACTGGCTCAAGTCAACCAGAAAAGCTATGGATGCCCCATTCCTGGAAATATTCAAGGCCAGGTTGGATGGGGCTTTGAGAAGCTTTATCTAGTGAAAGGTGTTCCTGCCCATGGCATTGGGAGAGTGATGAATAGTGGGAATAATTTGGTTTGCAAGAAAAAGTAGAGAAAGAGAATTTTTCTGAGGCTATTTGAGGCAGTAAACTCAGACTGAAATTTTGTCAGAAAACAAAGTGCTCTTCAGACAGCTGAGGGCGCTCGGCACTTCTTAAGTGAGGTTGGTGTTTTGCAGGTTTGGGCTTTAACTTACAGCACTAAAATGCTCAAATCAAATATAGTGCTGCTGGTGAGCAAAGCCTAGGCAGGGACTCAGGGTCCAGCATTGCCAATAACTGAAAAATGAATGACCCAGAGCTGGTTAAATAACAGCTTACTTGCTTCAGTACAAGCATAAATTTAATACCTTAATTTTAATGGCACCTTGAAAGAACTCTTTGATCACTGATTTCCCCTTCTGAAGCAGCAGGTTTTTGTTTATTTATTACAATTTCAAGTAGCACCATGAAAGTAGAACTCGAGAAAAATATTAGGCTCATATACCTGGATATTTATATTCTGGTCATCTTCTGTCAGTTTTCTCTCATCCTGGTTTTATCCTTGTGACTGAGATCTGCTTCTTGGCATGACACACCTTTGCCAGAACCACTACCTATATCTGCCCTGAATTTCCCAATAAATGGCCTCTCTTGTGGTGGAATCGGCATTTTGGGCACATCTGTTCAGGTCTGGAAAAAAGACACACTGATTTCATTTCACTCAGACTATGATGCATGATTCTTTTTAGGGATTTTTAATATAAATCAGATTTCTCTGGATTCTCATTTATCTTGCATTGATTTCTCTAGCTTATTCAAGCTTCTTAAAATCATTCTGTGGTTTTAATTTATTCACCACTTTTTATTAGCAAATCCTTAATTCCTTAGTGCTTCTAAAGCTTCTTAGGACACAAAACAATGCTTCTGATTCGTTAACTCTTATTATTACCTCTAGTGGTATGAATAAAAATTAGTTTACTTTGATGAAATGCACTTAATACATACACTTATTAAAGTCAAGTAATTACTTCAACTAAAGTATTGCTTAGTCAGATACCTCATGTCTTTAGAAGAAAGGTTAATCTACTTATTGTGGCAGTCATTTCTGTAATTTTTTCAGCTCTAAAGGGACATCTTAGCTTAGAAAGTTAAGGATTTTTGTGTCAGTCAATTGCCTTGTTTTCATCCACAGAAACTTTGATTTGCATTTTCAAGCACTGGTAATTAAATTAAAGGACCTGTGACTTGCAAGGCCATTTGACATTGGGCATCTAACTCTTAGGTACACATGTGCATGGTGAATTCCCCCCCACGCAGAGATAAACTGTCTTAATTTAGGGTTTGTGTGTGACAGTGTGGCTGTGACGGTGTCTCCTAACTCGAGCTGTGCAGAGCCTCAAGGCCTGGCATGGGCCAGATCATTTGTTTTGTTCAGGTGCCTTGGCACCTAACGCTCTACATGGTGTCATGGAACAAATGTCTTCCTCTTTGTCTTCTGTGGCCATGCAGCCTGGCTGCAGCTGGCATGGGGCCTTCAGGAGGGATTTGCCTTTCATCCTTGGGCACAGGACTTGGCTCCTGAGCTACCCAGCTCCTCGGTTTCCCCACTGATGGATGAAGCACAGAGAAATGATGCTGCAGAGAAATGGCAGAGCACTTTTCTCTTATCCCATTGCTCTCTTCACTGAAAAAGCATAATTTCTCAGTAGTCATAATGTGGGATTCCCAACCCATCTCAGCATTTCCAATAATATTAAAAAAAAGCTCTGGTAACATGTAAGTTCCTCACGGTAGAGCCAGGCCGCAGAGGGACCATCTCTTTTCTCCACATGAAGAAATAGCTGGGTATTAAAGGGAGAGACATGCAGAAATGAAGTTCAGCTGCCTGATGAGATACAGACTGATACCCAGATGTCAAATCCATGTTTCTGCCTGTCAGCTCTGCTGGGGGTGATTCAAACTGGATTTCTCAAGGAGTAGCCTGTGGGTGTTCCCAGAAGCAAGCGATCTCTCGGATATCTCCTAGTTAACACATTGTCTATCTTTGGCCTGTGGGTGCTCTGGGCAGCACCATAACTGCCCTTATGTAGTGCAGGGGGCTGTTTGAAGGGCATGCACCTCTGGGCAGGTCAGTATCTCACAGGTGTGACCCGTGAGGTCTGTGGGATGCAAGGACACAAGACAGAAGCATTTTATCCCTCCTGCCAGCCTTTCTGCCTCCCTTGGCAACTTTGATCCTCTCTCTTCAGCCAGGACCAGATCCAGGGGGGGTTGATGGCTGGAGGCTCTGTATCCAGCCAGACTGCATTTCCCAAATCAGGCAGCCTTAATGACAAGTCAGGGAGAGGATGGATGCCACAGACAGCCACCACTCTAAACCCCTGCTGCTTCCCAAGTCACAGCCAGCCAAAGAACAAAACAGATGAGGGAGCAGACTTTATAATCAGGTTTACAATTTGATCAATTATTATCATAGCTGCAATAAGCTAGTTACAGAGATGGGAACAAGGTGGTGTCATAGAAAGCCGGCTATAAAAGGTGTGTTTCTAGACATGCTGAGTTCTGTGAGGACAGAGAAATAGCCTATTAAAATATCTCGTTAACACACAGGTTGTAGCCTCAAAGCTGATGTTCACTTTATGTGTGTTTTATTTTTTCCCTCATTTTCACTTACTTGTTCCTTTGCTGTCTTTTCTAAAGGAATATTGTTTTATTTGGTAGATTACTGGATACTATAGTGTACAGGAAGTAAACACTTGTGGCTACTCCTGTATGCTCAGCTCCCTCAAGGTGAACAGGACATGATGCAGACCCAAACAGGAACTTTGCAGTAGAAACCCAAAGTTTCTTTGCAGTAACTCCTATCATAGAATCATAGAATATCCTGAGCAGGAAGAGACCTACATGGATCATCAAGTCCAGTTCCTGGCCCTGCACAGGGCAAGCCCAAGAATCCCACCAAGTGTCTGAGAGTATTGTCCAAACACTTCTTGAACTCAGGCAGGCTTTGTGTTGTGACCGCTTCTGCGGGGAGCCTGTGCCCAACCACCCTCTTGGTAGGATGTTTACTGTCCCACTTGCAACCATCTCTTTTAATTTCTGTGTTTTTCCCCAGCTATCTGATTTTTCTGGCTGTCCATTGGGTTAGAAGGTACAAAGGAGAAAGGATACCTGGCCTCAACTCTGTGCTGAAGAGAAAGAAAAATCAGTCTTGTGCTTGATTGCATTACATCACAGCTTCTGTCTAGTCATTTATGCAAGAGACAATGAAAGGGGAAGGAAATGTGAAGATTTTTAGACACTTGCTCTCACTGAAGGGTTAGGATACTAACTGAAGATATTATTAGTTTGACTATTATATTCTTTTTTCCTTATGCATTTATTAGTGTTGCAATGTCAGAATGGGGTTCAAATGGCAGAGTTCCTATCCAGGTCTCATTGCTTTGGTTTAGGCTATCATTCTCCAGGAAAGGAAACTGGGACAAAAGCTGAATCAAGCCCAATGTCAAACATCACTAACATCAAATATCACTGCCACTATTCCCAACAATATTTCCATTTAAGAGATTGCTTCTTCTTGCAGCTTTTCTATAATGCATCACTATAGGGGCTGGGCTCCCCTGATAGTGTAGTAAAAACCTATAGATCTATACATGACCAGTTCTAACTTCTGCAAGGTTTTTTATTGGCCTGATAACTTTCCCTTTGAAACAATCCCCCTTTTTTATAGGCTGTGCTCTGTGTGGGGATTTAGTACAAATCTCTTTAAAAGCCCCAGCAGTTCCTCCTTGAGGCGAAATCTGAGCTGAACACAGGTGCTACTGGAGTCCCAGCTGGACATGGTGAGTTTTGGCAGCAATAGGGTGTTCCAGAGTAGGGAGGCAATGTGGGAGGGTGCTTTAGGGTCCTGGAGGATTTTTGTGTAGGATGTGTGAACTTAGGGCTGGGGCAGGAGAGCTCATGAAGGTAAAGTTCTTAAGAGGCATTTTCTCTTCTTTATTCTTTGAAAGCAAGGGGCCATCTAAGATTTCGGGCTGCCTGAAACTCTAGCCAGTAAAGTACATTTTGGGATTGTGCAGGGGAAGATTGTATTTGAGAGTGAGATCTGGGTTTAATGTACTACCTTGGTTTTGCCCCTTGTAAACTCTTCAGTGTGATATCTCTACATACGAAATCTCAAAGGACTTCCTAGATTACAGCCAGTTCCTGTAAAGGTATCATTTGCCCAAACCACTACCCCAGACACATCTTGTCCTTGAACCTGAGAAAGAAGAGTAATGTTGAGTGAATGTGACTAGAGGAATTTGAGAGAGAAAAATGTAACTTCTGTGGCAATGATTTTACACAGATTAACGTATTTCATGGGCCACTTGGATTTCAGGTGACTGAACTGTGTTGAAAGAAGATGCTATTTCCTCCTTGTTTCTGCACTTGCCACTTCCATTTTTCAGCACTTGTTCGCCACTAAGCTCAGGGAGGCAAAATCAATAGTGTTCCAACATTAATAATTGAACAAAGCAGGCAGCCAGCTGAGTAAACCCCATCTCACCTGAAATCAGAGCAGTTACTTCCAGCTTGAGCTAATATATCTGAGAATTAGGTGCAGGCTGAGGTGGCAAATGGGATAAAAACACCAAAATAAAATAAAAAAGCCAAACAGCTGGCTCCCCCCTGTGCTAGGCTGTCATGATTCTCACCAAAGGAGCAGCAGAAGTGAATAAGGATTGCTCTCTTGAATCATTCTGTATTGGGATGCAATCAGGCAGAATGGTTTGAAAGCATCTTTAGTTTGTAGGAATGAACTCTCCAGGGGTCTGAGTGCTATTTCCAGGTTTCATCCTAGAGCGTAAATCATGCACTTATTGAGAGCTGATCATATAAAGTACACAAAGAAGAAAAGAATCTGACAAATAGCTTTTAACTTGAGGAGTAAAAAAAAAAAAAAAGGAGGCAATAAACACACTACTGGAAGCGTTTCAGAAGAGCATTCAGATACTCTGACAATGCAGGGTGAGAACCCCACTAGAATGTGGTGCTCCACAACATCCCCTCAGTGAAATGCTGCCATCTCTGGAAGAGACTGCAATAAACTCCTAACATCCCTGGTGAAATGACACAGTGCTTGAGGGACAGGGTCTCTTACTCCCAGTAAACCTGTGATGTCACATCAGACTGTCATACCGCCCTGGTGGCTTCTGCAGTTTATAGATGAAAGTTGCCCACATCATGCCTTCTTTGAAAGTACCAGGTCTGGGAATCTCTAGATCAAACCTGCTCATAAATATTGAGAAGAGGCTTCTCTGAGGGAGAGTCTTGTTTTATTGGGGCAGAATATCAGTAAAGGCATAAATCATATCTGAGACAGCAGGATATAGCTGGCAAAGGAATTCAATGAGGATTAATGTCAAGATGTCAGCAGTCCAGGAGATGCATGATAGTATCACTGCAGAGCCAACAGATAACAAATTCCATGTAAAGTTTTCCTTTCTTTCAGGGAATCTCCAGGGTTCCTTCTGCAGTGCGTCTAGGGAAAGTGCTCTGAATCCTAAGTAGTGTGAGGCGACAGACAGCCTGTGTTAAAGGTGTTAAAATATTGCCAAGGGATGGGAGCATCCCCAAGGACAGCACTCTGGGATGGGGCTGAACACTCACTGCCTCAGGGCTGTTAGGTGCAGTGTGGAGAATGAGCTGTGTGATGCACTCAGTTATCCCATCGAGAATTGCGTGCCATTTCTGCAAGGAGTGAAAATTGCCAGCCACATCTGTCAGGGGAAAGAATCAAGAAGACATTATGAACTGGTGAATGGGGTAATCCCACTACTGTGCATCAAAGCTTCCTTTAAAGGGAAGACACAAACTGCAGATGGGGATCCAGTTTGTTGTTTGGATGAAGCCTGTAGGAGTGAGTTTATGAAAAACTCAGCTAGTGCTGCATTTCAGCAGGGTAGAGTTTGCAGCTTTTCTCCCAAACAGCAGAACAAGATCAAAGCCTTTTATTTGCATGGCTTGCAATGTGTTTTTTTATTATTTCTTTTCAATAGCCTGAAACACAACAAGAGTTGTGGCACGAAGAGATCATAATATTCAGAAGAAAATGAAACTTAAGCTTTGCTAGACAGGACCCATCTGTATCTCCTCTCCAAGCTATATCTTTCCCCTTTGGCTTTCTGTGCAGCAGTTGGCAGTATGTGTAAATCCAGAAAAGCCTTGTAGAGCCAGGGGAAACCCAGGAGGTAATTAATTCATTGAGAAACAGCACAGCCTAAACAGTCACCAGTGACCTGGAGTGCCTATACAGAGAGTTTAGGTAATTGTACTGCCAGCTTGCCATCAGGGCTGGGTTTTTATGAATAATTTTTTGCAGTGAGCAGCAAATATTGTCTTTAAATATGTCAGTGAAAGAGCAATTGCACGGCTCTCAGCTGCAGCAACTTCTTCTGGTCTTGTGGGTGCTGCCCATCACCCTTTGAGACCAAGGTGGTTCCAGCAGAGGCCACTAGGTTGGACAAGGACCTCCAAACATGAACACAAGGGCCAGAGAAAGAAAAGAAGAGTAGAGGCTTATTTGTCCCTGATGATCCACTTGGATGTGTGCAGCCTGGAGGTGTGCAGCTGGAATGAAAAATAAGACCATATAGCATGATTCAGCTGATCCCAAACAAAGGTTAGGGGTGAGGAATTCCTATGTGAGCAGTGGGAAGGTTTGCAGGGAATTTCCCCTGGCTGCCTTTCAAAGTTCTGGCTGCTGTATATTGACCTGTGAGGCATTTGTTTGGTTTGGCTTTTATTTTCTTCNCTGTTTTGTTTCTGAAAGAATGACATCCTGGCCCCTCACATTTCTGGAGGCAACACACACATTCCTTGCAGATCTGTGTTACCAAGAGGACAGAAAATAGTCTCCATAATTACACATGATTTGATCATTCCAGCATTTCTACCTCTTCCCAGAAGTTTTATTATCGTAATTAATTTCTCTGGCATCTACTTACAGCTCTAGGCATTTTCCCAAACCTTTAAACACACAGTTAGCAGTTCTGAACATTTCACCGCTGTATTTCTTTTCCTCAATTTGCTAGTTATAAATTCTTTGCTAGTAGTCGTTCCTGCAACATGAGCTTTGTTCATGTAGTCCCCATTACTGTAGTATCATCATACTCCAGGATCTCTGCTTCACCACAGCACTGTGATCAAACAAAATGATGTTATAACTAGTTACAAATGAGAATCTGGGGTACAGTGGGACTAAGATTCATCCTTTGGTCACTTGCCCAAAATGTCACAGAGGCAGGAAAGAGAATTACACTCTGCTGTCCTGACTGCAGCTCCTGCTAGGCCAGCTTGGTTTTACTGTCTTACAATGTATTTCTCTTTCCTTTCAGAAAATATTCTGCAATTTCCAGTCTATGCACAATTCATCACTTTCTCAAATGCCTTTAAGGAAAGATGAACCAAGAGGGAAGCGACCTTAACAACCAAGGATTCCTCTTGGAAAATTGTGTTCTGACTTCTGGATATTGGGCAGAAAAAAATCTTTTGCCTAAAAGAGATATGAACTCTAATCTAAACCATGGAATATTAATCATGTCCTATGTTCATCATATCTGTGTATGATTGCACGTGTCCATAGTAAGTTTTCAGTCTCAGAGGGATGTAAGAGAGATGATCACAAATAATCTTGGGTTTCAACAGCCAACCCAAATCCCATTAAAAACAGTTTCAGCCTCCTGTTTGTTTTAGTGAGAGTTGATAGATTACTGAAATGAAAAACTTCAATCACAATCCATCACAACTCTTGGTGTGATTCAGTGTGATCCCTCAGTCACCACTCAATGGGCAGAGCTGTACATTATCCTGGACTGCATTTTCCCCAGGAAAAGCCATGTACTGCAGTGGTGGAATTCACCCTACCTCTGTCATTACAAATTGCTTGTACAGGCTGCCAAAATTCCACAAATTCTCACTTTTCATCTGTTTAAACTCAGCCCCCTGTAATGCTCTTGACACAACTCACAAGACCCACAGGTATCCTCAGTCTGAGCACAAGCCACCTGTGTCTTGTTTGCTGGAATGGGAAAAACAGTCAGAAAAGGAGAGCTGCTGGTGGAGTTGCTGAAATTGTGCTCTTTGTCAGACAGAAACTGAGTAAAAAATCAGGTTTCAACCTATGCAGAACTTGGCCAAGCCTTACTATTAATTTGGCTTCCAGCACAAGCAGCACAGCACTGTAATACAAAACTCCCTTGGTGGGTAAACCATTTTCCATATACTCTGGGATTATAGCTGAGCAGGATTAGAGATGTCCTGGTGTGGGCAGCTTTCTCCAATGTCAGAGTGAGAGCCAGGTCTCCTGGGCCCTGGTGTGGTTCAGTGTGAGAAAGTGGTGAGCAATTTGGTGGGGTCTCCAGTCCCACCAGGTTGTGCTCCTGAGACTGTCACACAAGGGAAGAGGTCACCAAATCTGTCACAACTGGAGAGAGCACCTTGCCAGGCTTAGACATGGTGACTCGTGGTACCCAACAGTGTCCTAAATAATTTCACTGCATTTACTCTAAATATACTTTTACCAATTAACTGGGCAAAGCCTTAAAACAAACAAATAAACAAAAACAACAAGGAAAAAAAAACCAGCCTAAAAGAAGAATAAAAAGGACTTCAAAGCATTTCACTTACATTAATTAAGCTATATATCTATGTCAGTCCATGTCAGCCAACAGATATTCAGCAATCCTTATCTCTGCACTGTAGAGCCTGATAAAGGTCTAATTGCCTGAGAAATGTACAGCCCTTGGGACTGCAGTGGCAAAAGCAATTTCCTTCTGCACAATGGAGCCTTAACGAAAACACCTCCTGCTTAATGAAAGCACAGAAGATTAAGGGACAAAGGTAGGGGTGTGGAGCTGGGCTGCAGCCAGACGGGGTCTGCGTGGGGTGGCTGCGGCAGGAGGAGCCCCAGGCAGAGCAGGAGGTGCCTGTACCGTTCCTGCTGGTGTGGGAGGCCCTGCTGCATGCCCTAAATAAAGGTACCACCGTGGGGCAGCTCCTGCCCCCAGGTGCTGTCAGTCCTGCTGGCTGCAACCAGGGCATCGCCAGCAAAGACGAACTCAGTTCCCACGGCTGCCTCTGCTTGCCTGAGCAAAATCTGGCCGCTTGTTGCAGAAGCGTTTGGAGGTGAAAGGATTGAGGACTGAAAAAGCGTGACAACAGTGTTTCTTTGTTTCAAGTTAAAGAGCCAAGTTTAATGCAGGATGCAAAGCTGACCCTAGGGTGAAACATCACTGAGCGTCCTCAGAGGCTGCCCTCCCACGCATGAGCCAAGCGCAGAAAATCTTTGATGCGTTAGTGTTTAAAAGTGAGAGAGAGGGGGAAAAGCCCTACAAATTGTTCTAGAGAGAGAATAAAACAGCAGAAGCAGCAAAGAGCAGATAATGTGGAATTTGCAGCAGATACCGGTAAGGGACAATTTCCCCATTTCCTTTCTGGTTTAGAAATAAGACTTCATGAACACAGAGATAGTTCTGGAAGAGCTAATGAAGCATAAAGCTAAGTGAAAAGCATCATGTTCAGGGGACTGCTCACAACAACTTTTCCTCCCTTTTTTTCTCCCCACAATTAGAAAAAAAGGAGTTAACACCTGCACTTGCTTCACTATGCCATTTTTCACATTTGCAGTTGTTCTCAGGGGAATCAAAGTGACAGATTTATGCAAAGCTGCAGTTTGGATCTTTTCTTGCCCTGGAGCAAGGCTTTTATCCACGCTTTTCTTTCCCTCTTCATGAGGGGATGGCGAAGAGGAGGAACGCATCACACTTCAAAACGGCAAATAAAAAAAATCTTTCACAGCTGTTTCTAGCAGCTGAAATATATTTAATCCAAACTAGAGATTAACATGCACCTCTGTGTAAGAGATATTTCCCTTCCCCCTGTGGCTGTTATCACCTGT
Organism: Pomatostomus ruficeps; assembly: GCA_013400735.1. Taxonomy (NCBI): domain Eukaryota; kingdom Metazoa; phylum Chordata; class Aves; order Passeriformes; family Timaliidae; genus Pomatostomus; species Pomatostomus ruficeps. Next base: position 16,555 of record VYZT01043186.1, read on the forward strand.
GCTGCAGACAGGGCTCAGAGATGAACTTTAGCAGCAAACTTGTGGTGAGAGGATGGAGGGCTGCAATGGGAAAGCTCTGAGCAAGCGACTTTGTGCTCTTATTCCCAGAAATTCCTGCTATGGATTGACTCTCCAAGTGGGATGGACAACTTCTTTGAGCTGTCTACATTGCAAGGGCCACTTCTAAGTGTTTCAGGACCTCAGGTTTGCCTGTGCCCAGCTCCAGCAAGCCTCTGCACTGCAGGGTTTTTAGTAGGATATCTGCAGAAAGCAGCTCTTCTCTATCTGTTGGGGATGGGATGAGCAGAGAAAGTCTCTCCCTCTGTCTCAGTGCTACATACACACAGATGCAAATGAGTAATGGTAAATCTTCAGTAGCACGAGAAATCCTGCTGTCTCTTCAGGGCGCTGAGCCATGAGCAGCAGTTTGAAATGTGCCCTCCTGGTGAGCACTTATGTTTTATCTTCACTGCTCAGTGTGCAAATGTCCTGAAATCCCATCCTTTAATCTGTAAGGATTTGAGAGGCAGAACTTGGGAAGCAGAACTATTAACACCTGTATGGACTTTCCTGTGGTGCATGTCTCCATGGTAGCCAAGTGCCACAAACACATTAATGAATGTGAATTCACAATCCCTTTATGAAGCAAGAAGGTGGTACCCATGTGACCTACCAGACTTGGCATTTTTGTCCCCAGATCTTATCCTTCCAGTCAATCTTCTCTATCCCCATGTTTCAGCCAGATATGAAAGTCTTGCCGCTATTCATAGGAATAAAGTCTTCTACACAAAGAAAAAAAAAAAGCACTACGCTTTAGACTGTGCCAGTGAAGAGATCATTGAAACCTTTTCTACAGAAAGCTCACCCAAGATAAACATGTTCAATGTGGTATTTCAGCCCAAGCAGTCAATGCAATCCAAGGAGGAGCCAGACAGCTCTGCTGACAGGCCATATAATCCGGCAAATCATTTGTTTTGGCTGCTGCTGCTGGACCTTGTAGCCTTCACTGGCTCCAATAGCACCTGTTGGTAATGTGTCACCAGCCCCTGAAATGGTGGCCAGGGGACAGCTGTCCTGGCCTTGACATATGACCTTGCACTGGCTGCTGCGCGTGTGCAAATGTAATGATCTCTGCACAGCAGCACAGCTGTCAGTCCCTGCCACTGGGTGTTTTGTGATGACTTTCAGCAGAGGCAGGTTCAGAGGTGGAGCTGCTTCCTCCTCCGTTGCAATTCTGATGGCGTGCCAAGCATCTCATTGCCGAGGAATTTGGGAGCAGGACTAAATGACCAACAGTTACCCATTGGCAACCTTGCCCTCATCACTGGCATTCAAGTGAATCCTTCAAGAGTGTTGGTGACATTGCTAACCCAGCTCCTGAGGGAAGAAATTCCCCTGAGTCGGGAGGACAGTTGTGCTCAGCAACAAGCCAGCTGATTGCCTTGAGAAGAGAAGGATTCTCCGTGAGGGAACTGGATCCGAGCCCATTTCACTGTCGTGGCCACATGCTTGGGTTAACTCACTGGGTTAAGTGCAGCCTTTTTATCCTTTGCAAAGGGTAATTTCTAAAATCCAAAGAAACCTCCTGCACAATGGCAGGGGGATGTGCTTTGATGTCAGCTGCTCTGTGGATAGAGCTCTATTCTAGGGCATAGCAGAGAAGAACTAGTCCTACTTAAGGCAGAAAAATACAAAGCCCATATGCTAACAGAGCAGGGCCTTGACCCATTTTGTGAGTTTTTTTCTAGGTGGTTTGATGCCCTTCCAGCAGCAGTTAGAGAGAGAAACTTGCTGCCTGACGGCTGGGGAATAGGTGGTACATGGGGAGCAGACACATCTCCTGTGAGTGTTGCTGGAAGTTGGTGGGAATGTTATGACCCTGCACTGTCAGGGATACGGTTTATAAGGCCACTCCAGAAAAGAAAACCCACCTCTCTCCTCTTGGTACTTCATTTAAAACAGCCCAGAAATTGAAGTAGGTGTGGGGATGCCCATGAGACAAAGGATGGTTTGGGAGTGATGGTGGGGCTGTGATGGAGCAGGCACAGCAGCTCTGGCTCCAGGAGGGTCAGGAACATGGGAAGCAGCTGAGAGGGGCATGGGGCAGGGCATGACACTCAGGCTAAGCTCAGCTCTTGCAGGACAAGAGGCAATGCAGGCTGACCAGTGTGAGAGTGCAAGCTGCTGTTACAGAAGTTCTGACAGCTCCTGTGGGGATGCACAGGTGTCTCTGATGGGGTTTGTACTGGACACCTGGGGTTGGTAGCCATGTAGAAAAAGAAAAAAGGCTTAGGATTCTCATTGTTATTTTTTTCCTTTCTTGTCCCTATTTCTCTAATTTTACCATATACTGTTCAATTAATTAATTCCTTCATTTGCTCCTTTTTTACCTAAAATTTTCCTTGACAAGCTGCTTCCCTCACTGCCCTTTTCTTTGTGTCCTGAGTCTCCTTCTCCCACTTCCACTGCCTTTTTCCCACTGCTTTTAGCTTTCTCTTGAGCTCTCTATCCCTGTGTCGGCCCCATCCCTCATGTTATTTCTTATCCCTTCACCTGTGGGACTTCATGGGGTGCAGGGGCGTTTCTAACCCTGTGGTAGCCTACAGTAATCTATCAGTCAGTAATCCGTGCTGCCTTGCTCCTCTTTCCCACAAGTCTCCCCGTCCAGATGTGCATGTGCCTCTGTACACAAGGCACACACAGCCCTGGAGCCAGGAGATTGATATCAGACCCAGTTCAAGGAAATACCGGCTTCGGTGGGATTCCCCCCTCCAAATCCAGAGCTCCTTGGGCTTTGGATGAGACATGGGATGGCAGGCAGTTGCTTCCATCCCAGGAAACATAATCAGGCGCTCCATTTATTAGTGCAGTTTGAGAGAAGAGAATTGTGCTGAAAATTAAGCATCTGTTGGTTTATAATAGAAAATATTTTAAATAAAAATGCTTTAAATTATATAAAGGTGTTTTATAATAGAACTGTCATATACCATGAGACAACTTTACTGGAAAGAACATCTATAATGAGAAACAAATCACACTGACCTTTGCTATTAGGGCTTGAAAGCAGGTTTCTTTGGGGTTGTGGGGACTCATTTGCCCTCCAGCAGTGGAGGAATTAAGATGTTATGTTTAACATAAACAAGAGAGGTTTAATCCCAAATCCTTGTGGGAGAGCACTTTGTGTTCTCTTAAAAGTTCAGTAATTCCATAAGCAAGATGGACAGTTGGGTTATTTTAGACTCAATGAAAGCAGGGGAGGGACAGAAGGGACATCAAATGGAATTAACTCATCAGAGTAAGAACCCAGTTGTGAAAACTGAGCAGAGAGTGAGTTCAATTGCATTAACCATACATGGTGCCAAGGTCTCTCATTATAAGGTGCCCTTTTCCCCTTTTGGTTCTATCCAGCCAAACTGCAAGAAAGGTTCATCTGCGTGGGATCATCCCAAGCCAGGGCTGGGCAGCCTCCTGTACACACGTGCCCATTGCTGTTCAGACAGTAATGGCACAAGAGAAATGATTCTCATTTCCATTTGGGCTCTACACAAGACCCTCTGAGGGCAGGTGTTGCTTTCTGGGTGATGAAGGAAAGACGGCTGCACAGGGACACTTGTCTCTGATGATCTCTCTCTGCTGGATCTACCTGCACATCTCTGCACCAGCGAACACAGAGTGGGCTTTGTTTGGGAGCATCTTGGCCCTTTTGAAAGGCAACCCCTTCCACAGCTCAGGTGTCTCCCGCTCCCCTTCGGCTGGGGGCACAGAGAGAAGTCAGCCCAGGAATCTGTTACTATTTAGCAGCACTAAATTCACTTTAGAAGACTGTGTCAAATATGTTACCTCCAGCTGTGGTTCAAAACTTGAAGAAGATTCAACTCTTAGGAAGCATAGGAGGGACAAGATACAAATCCAGAAAACTTGAGCGAAGACAAAACATTTCACATCTCTATCTTTTTATTTCCAGACAACAAGCCAAAGTCCTACACTATGACCGTTACATTAGGACTTAGATATGTAAGCATCACTTTCTTCATCACTCCCCTGCAGCTGAAGAGAACCAGTGTGAGTGACTGGGTGCTGGAGGGATTATTGCTCTGGCCCAAAACCAGGCCAGAATTGCCTTCACTTGATAAGTGAAGCTTGGATTGAAGGGCAAATTTTACTTTTCCAATACAATTTTTCTTCAGGAGTGACCAATGAAAATTGTTCTGTACTTGTGTAATGCTGGCTAGCAGAATTAATGTGGTTCTTGGATAAAAGTGCAGAAAGCCAAATAGATGTGGTGGTGTTTCTCTCTCCCTGGCTCTTTGGAGACCAGGCTTTACAATCCTGAGTTAATCTCTGGTGTCTGCTGAAGAAAAGAATGTTGAAAATCTGGGGCAATCAAGCTACAATAATGTCTGGTCATCCTGCCACAAATTGAAGGAAGGTGTATTCAATTTATTCAAGGGAGTACTTGATTATTAGATTATAAATGCCAAAGCTGGGTGAGAATTTCTAATAAGAAGGTTCTTTTGTCCACATAGCGGACAACAGCACAACATGAACCTATGGATGGAATCTGAACCCAGGTAGATCCAGAATGAGAAAAAGCATAAGATTTTAGCATTGGAACAACTGACTAAGGGATGACGTATCTTCACTATCTGAGATTTTAAACTGAGAATTGTGTGTCTTCCACTTCCTTCTTCTAAATTCAGTAATAATCATGACACAGGAGTCCCTGGGTGACATCATCAGTTTGGTCAGATTGGCAGACTTTCCTAACAGTCCCTCTGCCTTTAAAACCTCTAATGCTTAAGAAGTGCATTTACCTGAGCCGGGGTTCACCCCAGGGACAGGGAAATTAGATATCTTTATTCCTCGCTCCCAGCTGTGGGAATGCTCTGTTTGGATATCTTTCCCATCGCCGGTTGTGTCAGTGGTATGTGTTATGCAGATGTGTGTCTACTGGGAGCTACGCTCAGACAGCACATTTCACATTGATTTATGAACAGACTTATGAGCGCAGCAACTTCTGGCCTCTGCTGGCTTGGGCTGGAATCAGCTTGCATGTTGTTGCTATTCTTGTTCTTGGACCTTCAATCACAGCTCATGAACCAGATGCTGCAGAAATGTGGAGCTGAGGAAGTCCTTGCCTCAGAGCTCTTCTGTAAACAGAGGGTGGATATAGGTAGCCAAGGGAATCTGGGGAAAAGATGGGAGGTAAACATGCTCAGTCACGATGAGCTGGAAAAGGACTGGGTGTGGCAATAAGATGGATAGGCAGTGGAGGGCTAAGGCTGGGTCTGCCCAGGAAAAGATGCTGCAGGGCCCAGGCATGGGACAAAAGAGCATCTTTGTTGTGTGAATGACAGGAAAGGGAGAACATCTGGGAGAAGCTATAGGGAAAGTATCGACACAACCTTGAGGATAGAGAGGGAAGTCTAAAGTGAGGGTGTCATCCAGGTTGGAAGTCCAAGTGATGGGTAAGAGAAAAACAGTTCCCCTTCAGACACGATAGGTCTGAGATGACGAGCAGATGTCCCCATATGTCAGGGAGACAGGCCAAGATGGGAGTTTCAGTAGGAGAACAGCTTAAGTGACAGAAGTCCAGATCCAAAGGAAAATGCATTTGAATTGGTGAGGTTTGTCAGAGATCAGGGCAGAGGAAAAGGAGAGCAGGACTAAGTGACCACAGTGAGGGCAGAATGGAGAAGGGGGATTGGTTTCAAACTGAGAGTAAGTTAGTATTAGATATTAGGAAGAAATTCTTTATCGGGAGGTGATGAGACACTGGAACAGGGTGCCCAGAGAAGCTGTGGATGCCCCATCCCTGGGAATATTCAACTGCAGGTTGAAAGGGGCTCTGAGCAACCTGTTCTGGTGTAGGGTGTTTCTGCCCGTGTCAGGGGGGTTGGAACTAGGGAATCTGTAAGGTCCCTTCCAACCCAACCCATTCTATGATTCTGTGAAGATAGACAGTAGAAAGGGTAAAGGCCAAAGGGGATGAGAAAGGGCAGAAAGATACAGTGAAGGTGTAGGCAAAAATCTCTGTCTATACAAACTACTTGATCCTTCTACTCATTTTTCCATTTGAATTTTAATTGACATTACAGAAAGTCTTTTCACTGCTGTGCATAAAGCAAATCTTTCCAAACTCTTTGAGAAAACAGTGTATTCCCAGCTGATCCCCAAAGACAGGTCCTTTTTCTTCCCAGTTATGATTACTCTTCAAAAGAAAAAACATGAAGAACTATGGCCAGGGAATTTGATTTTTTTAAAAATGGAATGACCCAGCCCAGTACTGGTACAAAAATAGTTAAATACAATGGACCAAATGTCAAACTATGAGAAGAACGACTCAAATTAGAGAAGCATAGATAGAAGAAGCTAACAAAAACATCTCTTCCTGTGGGGACACTAGCACAGCCAAATACTCATCTTTGTAGGTCACCCAGTTTAAAGAGGGGTGAGCAGGGGGAAAGAAATCTGGGTTTGATATTTTGTACCCTGGACTACAAAGAAGTCACTGTGGATATATAAATAAAGGACAGCTGGGCTGAGGTTTCACATCACCTACACCCATTAGAAAGGCAGCCAGACTGAGCACTGGGCTCTGCTGTTTGATACCTGGACTAATGCTCAACTCAGTCAATATTTTAAAGGCAAAGAGAGGCAGAGCAGTGCAATGTTTTGTTAAAAGGTTTAAATCACCCACATTGCCACAGAAACAGCAAAGAAAATTACATACCCCAGGGCGAGAAACCTTTGGTTTAAATATCTGTTAAAATGTGCGAAAGAAAAGGAAGAGCTCCTGCCTGGGAAAATCATGAGCCTGTCTCAAAGTCTACAAGACTATCTAAGCAGAGGAAGTGAATGAATAACTGTGGCACATGCATGAGTGGCTGAAAGTGCAGCCTGAGCAGTAATTGGCTCTATTGGTGCTCCTCTGATTAGCTGGTTTTGGCCGCAGCACTTGTCAGACCCATGCTGAGTTCACAGTACAAAAGTATTCACACTGCACTGAAGAACGTCTCAGATCAGCCGGTGGATCCCTGCAGAGAAACAGCAAACACAGATCTGAAGGATGCGGTCTCCAGGGAGGGCTTTAAATCCTTACTTCATGTCACTAATTCCTAGTTATCTAGAGCTGGAAGAGAAAGGAACTCCTGGAACAGATTCAGATGCTCCTGTTACTTTTCACTACCTCAGAAATGAAGGAAGAGAAAAGAAAATTGATGATGCTTCTGTGGAGAGAAATTTAAGAACAAAATCTCTTTAATCACTGAATGTAGGTGGTTTGAACTCTACCAAAATACCCATCTGAGACTTGCTAATGAACTGAGACAGCAAAGGGATCAGCTCGTTGGGATGGGAAGGAAAAGCTACACATTGATAAATCACCAGAGAGATTCCTGACAGGGAGAGGTCTCAGCTGGGGAGGGCACGGGAGAAGATGAGCCACTCCAAACCCTTACAGTGACAGTGGGCACAGCACCAGCAAACATGAATGGAAGGGAACAAGGAAATCAGGCACTTCCAAGTGAGAGGTAATTTTATGTGCAGACTTGCACACATACCGTGTCTGCTCCAGAGTTATGGCTAAGACCCCCTTTCAGCTCATTCAGCTCTGAAGTCAGCTCCATGGGTGCCTGCTGTATCCTCAAAATGCTGGCATGACCACTCTGCAGAATGACAGAGAAATTCCACAGAATGTTAATTATTTGCTTCCACACTCTGGTAATCACCACCAAAAAGCAAATTGGAGAGCATCAGCCAGCACCAGAGTATGCCAGCAAATGCTGTTGTGTTTTCTGAGCTGGTTCACTGATTCAAACACTCTGGCCGAATATAAGAAGTTTAGGTTATTAATAGTAGCATTAAGGAAAGACATCCATATTTTGCTTGTGAACTGCCTGTCCTTTCTCACCCTGTCCTCCCTCCGAGCTAAATTATGTTATGTTATGTGGTGGCTAAATGAAATATGAGAAACAGCAGAACAGATCACAACTTAGATCAGATATTTCCAAAATGGTTTGAGGACAGTTGACCATTATTTACTTGCAACACACAGTAAGCAGAGATGAAGGTTAAATATGAGGCTTTTCTACCCAGAAGATATCAATCTTGTGTGTATACATGGAGGAAAGGGCAACTGCATTTCACACAAGCTGAGAATTTGGTTCCCAGGACAAAACCAACCAGCCTACGGTTACAAACTTCTCATCAGCTTCTTGGGGCTCTGCCTCCGGAGCACTGAAGTAATAAAACACTTGCATGTTGCTGTCCACAGTGAACACAAGATTCGTGTGGGTGAAGCTGCCAAGCTCTGACACCAGTCACACCACTTGGAGAGACATGGAGAGACAAGGAGAGACAACCTGGAATGGGCTGCACATCTCTCCCATCACTTGCAGTACTTCTCTCTTTATTCTTTGCCAGCATCTCCAAGTACCATTTCTCAACAGAAACCTGAGGTTCACACCAAAACTTCCATTTACACTGGATTGCACAAAATGCCTCCAGAACTTCTCCAGCTTTTTCTGAAGTAAACGACAGCCTCAAGTCCTTGTTTTATTCTTATTTTTTTATTTATTTATATATCTAAAAACTACTGAATGAGGCTCTGAAATGTTCTCTACCACAGTTTTGTCCCTGCAGGTTCCAGAGCAAAAAGCAGTTTTTCCTAATGGTTAACATTAAAGAAATACTGAGCTGGTTGATCTTTTGGGATTTCTTGAGGATATTTACTTTAAAAAATTCAAAATTGTCTTTTAAGCTTTTTTCCTGAAAGTTGGAAGCAATTTGTTGATCTTCAAGAAAGGGAGGGAAAAAATTTAGAAAAAACTCTATCTGTCATTCTGAAATTTTTGTTAGGGAAAAAAGTCAAAATCTGTTTCTCTTTTAGCAAGAACCAATTTTGCTGTTCTTCCATAAAACTGTGATGAGATATATTGTAGGATCATGCCTTCATGAAATATGAATATTCCTTTGGTAAACTTTTCAGCACACAGCTGAATCTGATGAAACTTCCGGACGAAGACACTTGTCACTGAAGATGTTTTGTCTCACTCTTATGAAGTTGACTCAGCATTATTTAACTGATGATTCATTATTTCTCACATTATTTTGAACCCCAGTCATGCACAAGGACCCTCCTATATAAGGCACAGCATGAACATGGAACAAAGAGGCACCTTCTGCTTCCAAGAGCTCCTAGTCCTCGTAGAGGACTGGAGAGGCAGATGGAGACAGATGGATGGTGACATTAAAGGAATCAGCCAGGACATGCTGTCAAACTTTGAGTAACCACCACAGCTAAGGAGACATTTAACTGGGACTGTGTCTCCATGATATTCATATTAAAAAAAAAAAAAAAAGCTCCAAAAGATTTTAAGCATCCTATGCCCATTCCTGTCTATTATCCCAAGTGAGATCAGATGTGGGAAAAGGAGAGTACTGAAATAGAAAGAGGCTGTTGGAGGCTGTGAGTGGTGCAAGGCCCCCAGGGATCCTTGGGAGAAGCTCCAGCAGTTTGTGTGTGGGGAGAGGGTCAGTCTTTGAGCCATCTGCCAAAAAGCTGGAGAAGCCCTAAGCTGCATCAGACTGTTCTGGGATGAAATAGTGGGAAGTCAAAACATATTGAGACCTGGCTTTTTACTTTTACCTTGCTCACCAGATGCATTTTGGAAAATGCTTGCAGGCTGCAAGGAAGAGCTGCTCTCCTCCACTTGTAAGTTTTTCCCCAGCCTCATTTGAAGTGAGAGAAATGGATGATCAGGGTTGCAAGGTTTTACACAAACACATCTTAAGTTTCCCAGGATTTACTTTCCTAGAGGAGCTGTGCACAGCCCACTGCTCCACTGGGACCCTTGCACTTCCAATACCCTACAAGCCACATCTTCACCTTCCAAAGCCCTGGGTGCCACCAATGCCCATCCCGGGTCCAGGGAGTGTCTGGCAGCAGCTGCCCTCACCCCGGAGTGTGCTTGCTTTTCCCATCTCTGCTCTTTTACATCTTCCCTCTTTACAGTCTTCGTCCTGTCCACCTCTTCCCTTTGCATTCCTCCTCTTTGCAACTCTGCCTTTGCATCCCTCCCCTTCGCATCCCTCCCTTTTCACCTCCCCCTTTGCACCTCTCTCACTTACATCCCTCCCCTTTGCCTCTCTGCCCCCTTCGCATCTCTGCCTTTTCCCATCCCTCCCCTTTGCATCTCTGCTTCTCGCATCTCTGGCCCCGTACACCCACTGCCCCTCGACCCTCTGCATCTTCGCCCCTTCGCACCCCTGCCTGCTTGGCTCTCATCTGACCCGGCACCCTCCACTCCTCCCTCCCTCCCTCCCTCCCCTTCGCACC
>VYZT01043186.1:26997-71326 GCA_013400735.1 Pomatostomus ruficeps
GGCGGGGGGGGCTGCCAGCTGCCGGCAGAGTGGCGGCCGCTCAGCGAGGGCTGCCGGGCCGAGCTGGCCGCGATCATCGTGTACGCGCGGGTGCTGGCGCTGCACCCCGACCCCTACGGCGCCTACAACTACCTGCCCTGGCAGAGGGACCCCCCCGGCGGCCCCCAGCAGGGAGCAGGGGACCTCTTTTACTCGGCCGAGATCGAGCTGCTGTGCGACCAGGCGTGGGGCAGCATGCTGGAGGTGCCCGCCGGCTCCCGCCTCAACCTCACCGGCCTCGGCTACTTCTCCTGCCACTCGCACACCGTCATGCAGGGCTACGCTTACTTCTTCTTCCTCCGGTGAGTCCCGGGGTAGGGGGATCCGGGGAAGGGCTGGGATGTCGCATCCCGGCTCCGGGGCATCTCCGCGGGCGGTGGATGCGCGCCCGCCCCTGCCCGAAGGGTTCGCTCTGTCCCGCTGCCGCTCTCCCCGCAGCGCCGTCTCCTTTGCGCTTCCACCCACAGTTTCATAGGGAAAGAAAACCCGAAACACCAAACCCCCGTAGTATTCCAGCATTGTCAGCCAGCAGATGCACCGTGAGCTGCTGCTGAGTAGCTCGTGGGTGCTGTTGCTTTTGTTTTTATGGCGGAACGGTCACGGAGCTGGAGAGAGGCCAGCGCCTGTTTGGCACGGGAATTTAAAACCCATCCCCAAATATTCACCCGATAGCTTTCCATCGACTCTCCCGAGTGCCGGCCAAACCCTGACTTGGGCTCATCGAAAGAATAAGAAAATAAACCACACTATGGGAACAGAGCCATCACTGTGACCTTTCAATTCAAGAGCATTTGCGAAATACTACTCAGTGGCTTGTTTTGAAATACTTGGTATATTCTTACACTGGGTGCGTAACAAAACTCACTTTGATGCTGTCTAGAGCTTAGTCTGTAGCAACAGACTTTAAACACATTTTATTGACACAAGATATTTATTGAATGTTTGAAGGAGTACTTAAACTCTGCGCTCAAGGGTAAAGTGATGTAAATTCAGTAGAAACTATGGCCCAAAATACAATTTGCCTCCTTCATGGGGTTTCAGAGGTGTCTGCACGGTGGAAGGAGCCTGTTTGGTCCCTACTGCTGCTGCCTGATCCAGTCCCCATGGTGGAAATTGTTATTCTGGTGACTTAAGTGCCAGGAGAGCTGAGAGCCACTTGCCAGTTAGAAACCTGTGAGACGTTTTGTTGAGCCAGGCTGAAGTACGACAGGTGACTTAGGCAGGAGAGAGAGTGCTGCTCATTCTCACAGTGGGCTGCCCATGCAATCTGTGTTCCAGAATGGATGAGAACTACATCCTCCTGCCACATGGAGTCAACTTCCAGGAGGCGATTTTCCCTGACACCCAGGAGAACAGAAGGATGTTTGCCAGCCTTTTCCAGTTTTCAAACTGCTCGCAGGCGCAGCATGTGTTGAGCTTCTCCAGTGACTGGGAGATTCAAGAGGACAACCGGGTAAGGGATTCATTTGCTTTCCAGTGCTTGTTTTCTAAGTGGGCACAGGCATTCCCATGTCCTTTTTGAACATATATATGAGAATACAGAGCAGCAGGTCCCTGATATTCCTGTTCCTTGGGTGGTATCACTGGCAAAGTTAGCACGCTGGTGAGGAGATAGTAAACTGTTTTCAAAGCTGACCTCATGTTATCTCTTCATCTTTCCCTGGACCTGAGCAAAGCTTGGTATCAACTTGTTCATGAGCAGTAGGTTGAAAATAGTATTACTTGTGATCCTGTCCTCCACCCCAATCGTTCCTGGGTTTGCTATCTCTAGGCTTCATTTTTTAACTTCAGCTGAAATGTTCAGGAGCAGAGCTTTGCTTTTGTACTTCTGTGTTCATCTCATGTAGTGAGAGTGGTGCCTGTACTATGACAGACTGTAAGGGATTATTCTTGCCTGACTCCACATAACAGCATAAACATCTCCTGAACTAATCGCCCTAAGCTGTCTTTTGTAGCAGCTGGGGAAAAATAGACTCTTAAGGGCACATTTCGTGTGAGCGATGAGGGCAGGGTTCGTCTGAGCGATGCCAGCACTTACTTCTGAACAAGACGGATGAAATGTCTCTTTCTCCTTTCAAGGGAGGCCACAGAAAGCAGTTTACCCTCTAGGTGATCCTCCCTTAAGAAAGTGCAAAGATGCCCACTGTTGGTGCCTTCTGAGCCCCTTTATGGGATTATAGTGTGTGTAATAAATGCAGGATTTTCATAAATGCTTATTTGGCAGAGAGGAGCAACCTGTTGTTATATGTGTGCATGTTCTGGATGTGCATATATTTTTGAAGTGAAACTTGGACAGCTGGTTTAGTGCCAAACCTTATTTCGTGAAGCTGGTGGTTTCCCTTGGTATCTGAGAACATTTTAAGCACCTCTCTAGGTCAGGATGGACAGGACAGGTGTCATCGCTTGTGTCTTCTGTGGATTCACCCAAGGCATGATGTTTATATATGACAACAAATCTATGAGTGGCTTATTTGGGAGATGGATGGAGGGAATTCAGTAGCTGGCTGAGCCTTTTACTTTCACCACCTGGCCAAATGCCAGCATACAAAGTTTGAGCTGCTGTGTGGCCATCTGGCCAGTGACACAGCTCCTCTCCTCAGGATGCCTTGTGAGTGAGTGTTTTCTTGCTGCTGATATTTTGGGGAGGGAGCATGTAATGATGCTGTTCAAATATATGTGTAAGGACAGCAGTAGGAATTGATATTTAAGAGGAAATCAATCACCTTGCAATTAAATTGCAGAGCTGTAACCCTGTCTGGGCAAGAAGGGGGAGGTGGAGAGCCCTGGTCCCAGCCCTGCCTCCTCCTTCCCAGGCCCCCTGCTCCCCAGTGCCACAAGCAACATACTTGGCAAGTAAAGGGGCTGCTGCTGCCAAATCCACAGATTTTCGTCCAGGGGAGCGAAGTGGCATTGGTGGACCACCAGATCCATCTGCCAGTGTCTGCTTGTGATGCCTCTGCTCTGTTTATTTAGTCCTGCTGAGCTGAATGTAGGGGATCTTGATGGGCTGGTGCTCCTTTATGCCAGCAGTGAATCTCACTGGTCAGCTTTAATGGAAATCACAAGGCAGAAACCCCCAGGGTAAGTTGGGGCAACCCTCAGCATATGCATCAAAAGTGCTTTTCAGCTGTTGCACTCTTTGACCTGCGCAGCTGTGTGCAGACTGGGGGGGATTAGAGCTGCTGGTCCCACAGACGGGGGTCGGGGGCTTTACATGCTTCAACACCCACTCGTCCAGTGAACAAATTCAGCACAACTGATGGACACTTTGTCTCGCCTTCATAATGAAAAGTAAAAGCTTCCTCTGCACCAGTTAAAAATAGTTTGGGCTGACTGTGCTCCCATTCAGCTCCTGCATCTGTGTTTGCCCAGCCGAGCACTGGCTCCTGGCGCCTGCGTACCCCAGCCTGGGAAGGGGATGACATTTCTGGCTGCTACAATATTAGGAATTTGTTCCTCAGCTCTTCCCAGATACAGCTCTCTTTAGTGTTTCCCTCCTCTCTCTGCCTTGTTACATGTAGTGGTGGCTTACCCAGTTGTCACTGTGTCTACTCACATCCTGTCACAATGTGAACAATTTCCATTTCCAAATGTGCTCGGCAAAGCTGCCCCATGCTGGCTCCTAAGCTGAAATCTGTGGTGTGTGCCAGCTTCATGGCACAGAGAGTGAGCATAACTTATTCTGGTAGTTTTTTAAAATGAGGCCTTTTGGGAGCCTGGGTACATCCAAAAGGGAGTTCTGTGATGGTGTCAAGTTGTGGAGAGCTTGGGCAGAGAGGGAAAGGTTGTCTGATTAGGCTCATACTGTAGTGAGGAGTCAGGGATCTCACTAGTTGCTGTGTACTGACATAAATTGTTACTTAAAATACATCACGGATGTTTTGTGCAGTCAGAAAGGAGAGGTGGAAATGGTGAGATGTTCAGAGCAGAAGGCAGCTGGGATGAAGGTCTCATTCCAGGAGTTCATAGGTAGGGTCTTGCCTCCAGGTGTAGGAACAGCTGCATGCAGGGACACCTTAAAAAGCAGCAGGCCAGAGAAGGTTTGGAATAAAGGAATGATGAAATTTTCTGTTTACAGCCAAATCCCATACTCTGAAAGTCTTTTTGGATCCTGCTCTTGATACATTTCTGGAGTGGACACTTTAAGGGAGACTTTGGTGCTGGAAGCACGTGCAGTTGCAATGGGTAATTTGTGTTTGCAGCTCTGCGATGCTCAGCCAGAATGTGAGAGAGCCCCATGATGAATAAGTGTCTTTGTCTCAGGTAATACAGGTCCCAGCAAGAGATCCCTTCTGCAGGGTGTGCCTGAGCTGGCCGTGGAGCAGGAGACCCAAAAGTTGTCCTCTTGCTCAGCCTCTTCTCTCTGTAGTTCTCCTTGCATGCAGGCAGTCTTGTCTGGGCTGCCTAGTAAAATGAGGAAAACCCCTATAGCACCTTTTACTCCTTCCATCAAATGTCTCTGATGATGCAAAAGAGAGCAAAGAGATGTGCAGGAACTTTTTGATGTACTGGGATGTCCCACCTGCCTTTTTCATCATGGGAAAATGCTTTTAATTTTTGGAAATCCCCATGGCATGTGATGAAAAGAGGTCAGACCCAAGGCACATCTCATTGAGTATAATACTTTCCTCATCCTGGGCCGGCTGCTCTTGCTGTAAGCTAATTCCAGCTGCATTTTTAAGCCCCTTGCAGTCTGGGCTGAGAGCCAAATGCTGCTTGCCATAGTTTTCCAATAACTCCACAATCTCATAAATTCACTTAGGTGCTTGTTCTGGCCATTTCAGAGAGCAACGATAGCTCCTGCTGTTGTTTCTTTAGGCACTTGCATTTTGGCCTCCATGTTTGCAGAGGCAAATACTAATGTGGCTTCATCTTGACTTTTCTCTCAGCCCCTTAGTGATATTTGCAGACCTCTTGCTTTACTCCAGCTCATCGTTGCAGTGGTTTCCACAAGGTTGTTTCTAAAACCAAGGGATAATGCAGCACATTGGATTAAAATCTAGCCCCCCTGCAGAGGTTTACCACTTTAATGCAAATCTAGGAGCTGTAATTTCTCCTCCTGGCCTTTTTCAGGAGTGTGCTCTCCTAAAGGAAACCTTGTTGCTTTGTCTGCACACGAGGGATTACATGAGAAGTGACTCGAGGTCTGGTGTCAATAAGGGCTGTAGAAATCTCTAGCAACACTTGCAGTTATTATTCAGAGGAGCTTTAACTCCTGGTTTTGTCAGGTTGGTAAGGAAATGTGTTCCTTTGGCCTCTCCTCTTATGTACGCAAGAGAGTTTCAAAATGACCCCACATGCATCACAACAAGGGAATAATGGCAAGGTGTCAGCCCAGCTGTGAGCAACAGTGAGAGCACTGAGATAAAGTCCATGGAAATTAAGGAGTCCAATAACTTCAATTAAGCTTGGCAAGGTTGCAGGGGCAGACTATACCTTTTATTAAGCCTCTCTCCCTGCATTGACTCTTTTGCTCTCAAGCAGCAGAGCCACAGCCATGCTGTTACCTCAACTGATTTAGATTAATGGACTTGCCTTCTGAGAGACCTCCAGAGTTTTATCTGGGTAATAATAGAGCTTTTATGAGAGTGGTCAGCGTCCCAAATAAAAAGCAAGGTAATTAGTGGGTTAGCCTGGCAGTCTACAAAGATCTGTTTAGCATCTTTGTGTCTGGATCTTCTTCTCTGGTGGCACCATGGCTGCTGTAACAACCTAATGACCTGACTGGGACACCTGGAAGACTTTGGAGCAGCTGAAAAGGGAACTGCATAAGAAAAGCAGTGTAATTGCATAAATGGCCTTGCCATTATTGTGCCAAGCAAAAATTCAATTAAATTACATACTTCTGTGGAAGTAGAGGAAACAGTTGGAGAATTATTTGTATTTTAGCAGCTCCTGTGTGCATGGACTGAGAGCCACTGGGTTGGATGAATCCCTGAGCCCATCTCTGGACAGCAGCACATTTGCTGGTCCCAGCCTGTCTCTTCCCTGATGCTCTCAACCATGTGAATGTCAGAGGGTCTCATTCAGTGACTCTTCACAGCGCCACGAGGGCACAAGACACAGAGAAAAAGCCACTTGCACTAAAGCTCTTTGCTTATCAGAGAAGGAATTGCTCACATGGCATTTGCTGTGGGGACTTGTTTTTATCCATCTCCCAGGCAACATGCGCCTGAAGAGGGGGAAGGAAGAGGGAATTTGGAGAAGTCCCCATAACTTTTCAGACCACCCTGATTTTGGAAGTGATTAAATAGTATCATGTCCTGAGAGACCCTGAGCTACCTTGGATGCATGGGCTAGAGTCTTCCTGAGATGGTAGTTGAGATGGACATTGCAGATGCCAAGAGTGACTCTGCTCTGTGGGTCATGCAAACCCTGGCCACTAGGAAAAATAAGCTGATAACTGTGTTGTCCATGTTATCCACAAAATTGAAATGAAAAAGTAATTTTTTTTCTCTTCTAAAAGTTAGGAACTTCTGCTCTTGCAGAGTTCCCTCTCCACTCTGAGTGCTGGGAGATGAATTTCAAGACTGGAAAATGCTGGTCATGGAGTCCAGAGCTAGCAGTTTTAGGAGAAGAACCAGTCTGAAAAAGAGCAGGTAGCAGCCTGGCTTCGTGGAGACAGTTGTCTTTAATTCCCATGTACTGATTTTTTGTATTTGCTTGTGGCATGAGCTGCATTAGGGATCCTCCCTTGTCTGGTCTTAAGGCACTAGGGAAATACCAAATAATCTCAGTTCAAAACAGTGCTACGTGGCAAGGGAAGTACAAAAAGACCTCAAAATAGAATTAAAGTGAGGTCCAATATCTAGAGGTTTGAAAATCTTCTTTTACATGTGGTTTCTTGCCCTGCCATTGGTTAGAGGAGTTGTTTCTCCATGAGCCTAATAACATGACAGAAAGTGCCATCGCTTCTGGGTTGTTTTCATAGTGATTTACAGCACTTTTGTTTCCCTCCCAGAAACCCACCCAGAGTGTACCCCCTCCCTACGATCTGTGTTTAATTTGAGTACATGTAAGCAATATCAGATGAAATGGAGAACTGCTGACAAGTGTCTGGGACAAGAGAAGACCACGAGACAATTTATACATTTGGGTAATATCCCCAGGAGTCTTTTGGCATAGAAATGGCATTGACTCTTTTCCAAATCTTCCCACCCAGGCTGTGGTAGGGGACTCTTAGAGTTCTGATTGACATATCCCTATCAGTTTTCTATCTTTCCACATGCACACAAGCTGATAAAATACAGAATAAAAAGTCACAAAGAAGTACACAATAGCCTTACCCACAGGATGTTTCCATTTCCTATGGTCTTTATCATATTTATAACACCCAGAAGGTGTTCTGAGCAGCGCTTCCCAGGAGAAAAATGGGAAAGTGTCTCTGATTTTTGGTTGTTTCTTAGAGGCACATTATTTCTGTTGGGCGTAGATTGGCTGATTTTCATACACGATGCAGGAGGGATGACCTGATGTAACATGGGAGCCTTGGATTTGGTATAATTTGTGAACAGTCAGAATTTGGGGTTGAAAATGGAGCTCTTCCCCACCCACCCGAACTTTTGTTCCCCATGGCAGTCATGCTGGTGGGGAGGTGCTGAGGTGAGGCCCCACTTAGTATCCTGCTGGTACCAACAGGGGAGCCCCAGAAAGTGCCACAGCTCCTGGAGAACGTGTCTGGACCATCTTGCTGCCTATCAGACGATGCAGATTACTCCAGAGCACAGCTCTCTCTGACTGTCTCAGGCATATCCAAGTACATAATATTCTTAAAAATATCCAATTTCCAGCCCGCCAAGCAAGGAAATGCCAAGACAACCAGGGGGGTGTGTGTGTGTGTACGTAGTGCTGCCTCCTCAAAGGGTGAAGCAGCAATCCTTCCAGGAATTGGCAGGGAATGGAGACCCACATGGCTCCAGGCTGCTTTTAATTATCCAGAGTCACACTTTAATGAAGTTCTGCCAAATGCTTTAAATCATTCCATATTTCATGGCACAAGGCTATCTGCTGCTGTACTTGAACTTGGTGGTGAACAGGCATCTGACCCCAGCCCCAGGACACCTTTTGGGTTCTCCATCTGGCTGGTGGCCATGGAGGCAGTTGATAATTGTAGGGTGAGCTCTGCATGTTGAGAGACACAAAGGAGGGGCTGAAGGGACCCTGTTGTCCCTCCTGTGTTTCAGATCCAAGGCAGTCTTCAGGTGTGCTGTACCCTTGGGCTTTCCAGCCCAGACGTGCTTGAAAGACTTGCAGTGGTGCCGCTGGGCACAGATCCTGCTGCAGTGCTTTCTCAGCTGGATGAAGAGCTTTTTGGGAGCCCCTGACCTTTGGAAGCCTCTCAACCAAGGGCCAAAGCACTGTGCAGGTAGGAGAGGTGGGACTTTCTTTGACCTGGTCACATTCCCTCTATGTGCACATAGAGGTGGCTGAGGTGGGTCATACCTCCCTCAGGGGAGGCCAGTGGAAAGTTTGAAGCCCACCCTGACCATCCACATGTGAAGGTGGGATGGGAATTGCAGCATTGCAGGGACAGGTGGACCTCTTATCTATACCCTCTGGAGATGACACTGTCATGGGAAAAGTGGCAGCAAGAAGACATGAGGAGGCTGACTTCAGTCCATTGTCTCCTTCTGTGTGTGAGTGATACCTCTGCTTTTCTGCTCTCCTGCTCACAGCCTCCCCAGAGAGGGAAAGGGAGAAGGGACATCCCACCACACGGAGACTGCAAAGGGTGAAGAGAGAGGTGCAGGGAAAGGGCTGGTGGGGACCTGGTCTGTGGAATGAAGTGGTGCAGGGCGATGTATGCTTGAAAGAGCTTGTGTCCATGGCCAAATCCCCTTCCTGGACACAGGTTTGTGTACTCAAAGTGCTCCCCAGATACCTGGGACATGGCCTCCAAGAAGAAGCATTGAGGCCAGTGTTCTTAAGGTAGATGTATTGTCTTACTAACCCAAGGCAAAACAGAACCTGCAGTCCAAAGAATCACATAGTGGGTAATTTTTGATCCACTCAAACTTGTCCCACAATGTTTCAGTCTCAGAGAGTGGAGGCACCACCTTTGCCTGGGAGCCACTGAAAGATGCTCAAATGTGAGTCCTGGCATCCTGCTCACAGTAACAGCCTGGGACTGTTCCAATGCTTTTGACTGGGTTGGAAACAGGAGGGGGAAGCAAACATCGGAGCAGGTTGCACATGGCTCTTCACCTGTTTGGATTTTCCTAGACCTTGTTTTGGGCCAACTCTTCGGGAATACATTCAGAGTGTGTCTCAGACAAGTCTTCTGGACCAAGCTCTGCCAAAATAAAGAGGGAGGTACCCAAATTGTGTGTTGTTCAACCCAATTATGGGAGCCACCACGCCCTTCTGTAAATCTGTGAATCTGTAAGAGTGTTGGGTGGTTTTGTGTGTGGAAACCATAGTTTGTGTTGGTCAGCAGATGGAAAGAATGATTCACATGGATCAGTAGTCCTGGATCAGGATCTGTCTTTGATGCACAAAGCTGCTCCTAAAGGCATTGTGGGCAGACCTGTCCTTTGGTTTAGTTGGTGGCTCCAGCTGACCTTGAATCCAGGGAAGGTATTTTCTTTCAATTTCTTTCTTTCTCCCAACCCACCTGTGAGACAGATAGAGAAAAAGATGGAACAAAACATTTATTAAAATAAACAGCCAGCAAAATCCAACTGGCAGCTGGCAGACATGACACCTGCGATGCTGCCTGTAACCAGATCAGCCATTGTGGCTTGAAGGGAGATGAGATCTTTTAATTTGGGACATATTTTCTCCCAGCCCATGCATTTCGATGTTTATTTTCACAAATGACAAGCCAAGTTGGCTCTGAGGCAGCAGGAGTTTGAGTTCCTAATGGAAGCTGCAGACGGAGCCTTTTAAAGCTGGTCCTGCCTCTGCCAGCCAAGTACCTTTCCAAATTTCCCTGAAGAAGTGTCCTCGTCCTGTTGTGCTCAGCCAGGAGCAGCCATGTGGTGCCAGGCTTGGCTTGGCCACTGGCCCTGGCAGCACTCAGCCCCTTGCAGCAGCTAATGTGAAGTGACAAACCAGAGGGCCTGGTTTCGAGGGACGGGGAGCATACGGTTCTGGTGGACCAATTGCGGCCGGTTGCTGCTCAAATCATTGCAGGTGCCTCTGGCAGCTGCTGCAGTGACTCCCTCCTTTTGCTGTCCCAGTCTGTCAACTTTTTTGGAAGAAGGCTGCTGCAACTGTTAGTCCAGTTATCTGTAAAAGGAATGACAGCAGGGAAAAATACACCAAGGGAGAGGCAAGTTTCCATGACACTGTAAAATACAAAGGGAAAATAATATGACTAAAAAGCCAGGTCTGAATTTCTGCCCAAAAAACTTAAGAACAAGCAAGCAAAAAAATATTTCCTGAGATCTGAAAGCACTTAATACACTTGTTCTGCAGTATTTTTGCATTTCCTAGGTAAGTAGGGAACCAGTAGCTACTGCAAGGGGGAATGTCAGTACAATGTTTTATATTGAGACAAGATACAGGACTAAAATGCAAGCTAGTGTTTACATGGCTGTTATCCTCAAACTGACCCATCTTCTTCACTCTGCAGGGGCAGCAGAACTATTTCCATTCTGCAGAGGGTAAAAGCAAGACAGGTGTGTTGGGCTCTGTATCCCAGTCCAGTGGAGACAATTCTTTTTGATCCTGGATTTATGCCCTCTGGAATTTGAAACAAGTATTTGAATTATTTTTTTGCCTGTAAACTTACTTGTCGAAATCCTTGCCCTCCCATGACTTCCAGCCTTATTGCACAGGCAGTGCTGTATTTTGAGTAGGCAGTTTTCTTCAGATGGGTGACACATGAGCAGCTGGGGTTTGGTTGTTTATCCAAACCAGAGTACGTTGGTGGTATGCAGTCTGGCTTCCTTCTTCAGGTGGATGGTGACTGGCATCCTCTTTATTTCCTCAAAAATGCAATGAGTTTATTGCCTTTGTCTTTGCTGTACACCCATTTCAGAGCACAGTTGTTTGTTTGGCTTTCCTTTTGTATTTCCAGAGCCTTTAAACAGGGTACAAACACAAATATGTTCTTCTGGATGTTTATTAGATTTTTTTATTGTGGAAAATTATTTAGTTTCTTAACTGGATGGTGTCTGGTGAGAGAAAGGAAGGAAAGGCAAAGAGGAGGAACAGCTTGTACTTACAATGGCTCAGGAAAGGAATAGAAATTCAGATGCTTTAAGTCCTAATTTCCGTTACATGGGGAAAGAAATCCAGTTTCAGAGCCTTTGAAGCAAAAACACATCAGCCACATCCACTCAAAATGCTCCATTTTGTTGCAGAGTGGGAAAGCTGTTTTCCACCTTTAAGGCAGCACCCTGGGGTATGGAAGATGAGCAATAATGAGGAAGGGGCTTAGTCACTGTAACCATAGGGCACCTCTGTCAGATACCTGCTCATACTTTACATGAGCTCTGAGGTCTGGGTTGGCTGGGAGAGAGTTTATTCATGGTCTGTAAAAGTTGCCTTAAATGAGAATCTCTGTGTACACAGGTTATCTGTGAGGAGGAAACTTCCTCTGTAAGTACCTCTGCTGAAGAGTCATCTGTAAGTAGAGACAAAGAAAAAATAACAATGTAAATGAGAGAAAATTAAAATAACTCATGGAAATAGGAAATGAACAAATAATCCACCAAAATGTGTGGCCAACTGATGAGGTGAAATCTTCATTATTTACAAGGCTAGGGTCAAACTGGGAGATTGGGGGGGTCAGAAGAAGACATTCCTCTTTTGCTGCCTGCCTCTGGAGGAAGATCTATTGCACATGTCATGACATGGCTCTGGGAGGGGCTATATAGAGTTCCAGAGCACCCTGTTCCTGTCCTGTTACTCTTCAAACTGGATGTCTGTGCTGTGGCTTGCTCTCTCTGGAGAGAGTTTATGGCTGAGCAGCTCCAGGAGGTACCAGGTAGCATCCAAATCTCACCTCCATCAGCTGCATTCAAAATGACAACCTGGAGGTAAATTTTTCTAAAAATCACTTCCAAGTTCTCTGTGCCCTTCAGACAGCTGTGGCCATGCTGGCCTCAAGCGCTGATGTTGTGAAAAGCCTCTGAAGACTGGAAACAAAGAGTTTTAAGAAGACCTTAGGTAAGGGTTGTTACTGTCATCAGTGGCTGGGGTTTTGTCCTTTTACACATTTTAGGCTCAGGCATATTTTGTTTGAGTCAAGTAAATACTTCACGATCTGTCCCTCAAAATCCTAATTGAGCCTGTATTTTCTTAAGTCTTGGTTTCAAAGGGCAGAGGAACAAATGTGATTCTTGGTTCTTTTCCCAAAGGTGTAGAATCATTGATTAGATGTGTCCTGGAAATAATACTTTGTGCTCAAATCTTGCCCGCTGTAATAAAAATGTCTTGAAACCACATCCAGTGACAAAATCCTCCAGTATTTAGCCCATGTCTGAAAGCAGCTGAACTACTGATGGGAAATGTCCTGGTGCTTCCAAGTCAGTGGCACTCTGGAGCCGCTGGAACACATCCCATCCTTACAGTCATTGCTCAAGAGACACGTTGCAGATGTTGAGGATGTGAAGGAGCAGACCACTTCCATCACAGCATCAGGCCAGAGAAGGGCTAAAAACAAAATCCCAGACTGGAGGCATCCCTGAGGCATTTGCCTGCCTGTTCTGTGTCCGGACATCAGGATCAGCCTCTGGTTCCTGGTCATTGTCAGAAACGTCTGAAACAGGAGAAGCCTCCTGTGGTCCCTGCTAACGAAGTGGTGTTTATCACGCTCTGGTAATTGCATTTGCTATGGTATTTACAGCATTTCCTATGTTTTGAAATGGAGAAATCTCAGGCTTGCCCAGGGCTCATTGTGTACTTTAACCTGCTCCTAAGCCCACACGTATCTTTAAACATTAACACACGCAGTGTCCCGGGGCAGCCTCAACCCCACAACTATCGAGCTGGGAACGCGACTATTGAAGCGTTAATGTTTGCTCTCAGTGTTTATCAGAGGCAGTATCCTTCCTCTTCCAGGCTGCAGGAAATACCTTTTTCTTTTTCTTTTTCTTTTTCTTTTTCTTTTTCTTTTTCTTTTTCTTTTTCTTTTTCTTTTTCTTTTTCTTTTTCTTTTTCTTTTTATTTTTCTTTTTTTCCTTTTTCTTTTTCTTTTTCTTTTTCTTTTTCTTTTTCTTTTTCTCTTTCTTTTTTTCCTTTTTCTTTTTCTTTTTCTTTTTCTTTCCCTTTCTCCTTTTCCTTTTCCTTTTCCTGCAGTGTCAGCTGCAGTTGGTATTCCAGACTTCTCTAGAGCAGCACAGTGATTTGGAAACCTTTGCCCAACACAACCTGAGAGTGGAAAGATCTCCTAATGTTGCACCCAGTGCTGGGTGTAGCCTTGCAAATAACTGGTTTCAGGTTCTGCTGGCCTTTGGGGCAAAGACAATACATTATTGCAGAAACAGAGGTCGTTTGAACTCACACTGTGGTCTGGCCTTGGCCACGTATGAACTTACTTGTTTCTGAAAGGGACTGATGTGGTCCTGGGCCATTTATGCCACAACACCGTGACTATGACTCTGGCTCTGTCTCTGTCTCACTGGCTTCTTTTTCTGGATATAGCAGTTCCAGCTTAGATTCAGTGGATGAGGAAATGTCCAGAGCTTGAACCAAGCAGTGCATCTTGCCTGGAGTCCTCCTTCGGTATCTGTTGCTGTGTGGAGCAGGTGGCTTGAATTTGGCTGGAGCTTATGATGCATTTTGGAGTCTTTATCTTCTAGCTTATAAAGCCTTTTGGGTAAAATTTGCTGAATTCATGAAGGATGTAGAGTTTTGTTTTGTGGATTTAAATCCAATCTTCTAAATTGCTTTAAAGCAATTCCTTGTGTTTTGAAATTCTAAAACCTCTGCCCTCCTTTTTTTAATGCCTGTGCTCAGTCACAGACTGATTTAGGAAATGGTGCAAAATATGTAAATGAAATTAAAAACATTTTTAAAATAGTGTTAGGAAAAGAAAAAAGAAGAGAGGACATGTATGTTATCAACACTTAGCTAAAAGGGAACATTGTCTCTGACACAGAAATTCTTAAACTCCAAAGCTTGCAGAACAACTGGAATAATATTTCTAATCCAGTCAACATTGTTGGAACCATTGTGGGGCTGTTTGAATTACTTCAACATTGATTTTAGGGCTTTTTCTATTTGGACTTCAAGCATACACTGTAGATGGGACTCTGAACATATTTTTTTCTATGCATTTTATGTATAAATATTCTGGCTTTGGACTGGCTTCTTGGTTGGATGTATTTAAGTATTAGTTGAATGGAGTTAAGGAGCTTGTCTACTTCAGTATTGATCTCAAAATGTGAGGAAAGATTGAATTTCATTCCATGCAACACTCTAAAGTGCTTCAGCCAACATCAGAGTGGGGTACAGGAGTCCTTTTGGCAGGTGCTTTATTGTCAGAAGACCTGCATTTGTGCAAAATGGCAATTTTCTGAGGTAGTAAAGTAAACGACTGTCAGCATTCTCCCACCCCAAGACCCACAGAATGCCAAGAGATATCTAAGGTATCCACAGAAGAACACAGGAAGAGAGTTCTAGTTGATGCTCTCCCAGTCTCCAGTGTTTCCAGGTGAAGGAGTCCCTGTGGTGAAGTAATTTCCATATATTTATTTGTTTCTATATATTCAGTGATATCCAGTCAATTTATCTCCCATGAAGCTGTCCAGCCTCCTCTTGAGAATCACAACTTTTCAATTGTCTTCAGCCTGTTTCCTACTTTATTATTTGATACTCAGAGCTCTTCTGCTGGAAGATGTCTCTGTTTTCTCCCTCCATGGCATTCATACTTGTGTAGACCTTTATCCTATACCCACTCACAGCACAGGACTCACAATTACAGACCAAGCTGAACGTCTGAGCCTCAAAGAAGGCTGTTTCTCCCCTGTCCTGGGTAGAAATCAGCTACCACTAACACTCTGCAGTGCAAGTTCTTGAGAAAAAAGGGAGTAAAGCCCCTTCCCTGGCTGTCTGGGACCTCCCACTGCTATTGCCACAGGGAAATTTCAAAGTTTTGCCTAGACTGTTGGAAGTGCCAACAGGGAAAGCAAATATTTTTGTGTAAGACTTAACCCCAAGCAGATTAAGTGCAGATGAATGTCAATAGTGCCAGCAACCTGTGAGAGAAAGTGAAAACTGAGAAGGATGTAAAAACAGAACATGGTGCAGAAAAAAAAGAAAAAGAAAGAATAATATGCAAAACAGATTAGAAGCAAATCAGGGAGAAGGAAAATTTTAATGGGGCTTTTTGCTTCCCGAAAAAGGGCAGCATGAAACCAGCAAGAGGAGCACTGCAACAGACGCTCATCATTGTTAGCAGGTTGGGAGGTTCCAAGGGTGAGCATGAAGTAGGGAATGGGTAGAAATGAGGGATGCAGCTTGATGGGATGCTAAATGGACAGTAGACGCCTTTGGAACTTGGGAAGGATCGAAAATCTTTCATGGTCTTTAGTTCCCACCTCTTCAGTTCTGGAAGTCAATTGCTAGCTGGGGAAATGGTGATCTGTGGGAAGAGGTTTGGTTTTGTGAAGCTTGGCCCATATTCTGTGGGAGGAGAGCTGTACTGTTTGGAAAGCATCCATCTTGGGAAAATCATAAGTGGTAGGGCTGTCTAGACTAGTCAGGAAGGCGCGAACAAATAACCAGGGTAAAATAGAAGAAGAGAAAAAGGTGTGATTCCTCACCTAGAATTAAATTAAGATGTCAGGAAAAAATGAATCAAGGCTTCAAAGGATGCAAACAGAAGATGTTCTTAACTGGCTTACTCTAAGGTTAACAAGGAGAGGAAATTAGACATGCTCATAACTGGATTTACATGCCGCTGCTGGAAGCAGGCGGGGAGATGCGTGATAGGAATGTTACAATTAATTATTATAAATCTCTTGTTAACAACCGTGTGGGCAGCGTGCAGGTGTGCGTGAGGACCTTGGCAGCCTGACAAAAATGTAATTATCGGTTATGGAGGTAGCAGCGCTCACTCTCTGGCACTTTGTCAATCAGCAGAGCGGTAATTAGCCATTGCTAGAGGCCACCGTGTTTCTCTGAAGAGGAAAGCAGAACCTCCTTAAACACCTGGATGTGGTGTGAGTGAGAGCACAGGGGGAAGTGGGCTTTACCTGGGAGTCTGCAATTACAGCAAGGATTTCCTGACCCAAAAATCAATCCAGAACTCTTCTGCCTTAAATCTTTTTCTTTTTTGACCTACAGCTCAAAATTGAAAGTAATTTCCGTCCATATAGCCCAACTTAAATACAGTGGTTTTTTGAAGTGAAGTAGACATTAATCTTTAGTTTGCCAGGGGTCATGATGGACTTTCTATCACTGAAAAAGAGGTTGGATCTCTTTTCTAGGAAAGATATGCTCCTGCTGAAGTCATTTGGTGAGCAAAAGGTATGACTTCCAGTGATTTTATACAGGAAGTCTGATACAATCTGGTTTAAAGAGAACTGATTCTTGTTGCCCTCATTGCCTCGTATTGGACAGCGTGCTATTTTCTAGTTTGGCTGACAGTAAAGGTGGGTTTTGGAGCTGTACAACATATAATGAAGAATTCAGTGTCCCTTACCCAAAGCCCATCCTTAGGCATTTTCCTCCCTGTGGGTCATAGGAACTCATGTACAGCCATATTTACAAAGAAATCTGAACCACAGGAGTGAATAAGAAGCAGCCTTGAGAGCAGGGTCAGAAACTGTCCAAGGCACCGTTTTTCCAACTTCTATAACAGCTGAAGAGTCAGGGTGAGAAAAAGCATTGCTGTATGGAGACTTTTAAAGTCCCCCATCAAATGCAGTAAAACACACTACAGAGCAGCTTTAAAAACAACGGGAAAACAAGGGCTAATACATCTCTGACACAGCAGTGACAGCCAAGAAGTGCTTGTCAGGCCTGGGTTCCTTCAAAGATGTGCACTGAGCCCTTTCACATTCTTAGTGCTGTTTGCTGAAGAATTAAGGAAGTGGGAAGGCATCCAGAAAACTGGTTCAACTCAGCTGACACCGTGGCGTTTGAAAAGGAGCAGGAAGGAGATCGAGGTCTGCAGAGCGCTGCTGACCTGCCACTGGCTGGGGACACGGCGATGCGTCACGCTGGTCCTGCTGGTGCACACTGTGCTCAGAGGTGTCCGGCAGCTGTTGAAAGGCAGGATGAAATAACATCTGCTCACAGCTGCTGCAGAGTTGGGGTTTTTTGGTCCTGATGAAATAGAAGGCATATTTTTGGGGTAGCCTTCAGGAAGCTCTTGACACAGCTGGCTATAAGGAGTGAAAGTGCCCCACAATGCTGTATTGGCCTTGAAGACATGGACAATCTGTAACAGTGAATTGTTTGTAATTTGTCAGAGCTGAGCAGAGCTGTGTCCTCTTCCTCTGAGCTTCTGCAAGCCTTGCAGATGCTGTGTGAGAATTACTTGCGAGCTGTAATGCCTGTGGTGGTAAAATGCATAACAGACACACAGGGTGAAGATTGAGGAGTGCTCATTTGTGGTTGCTACATACGTTCTTTGTCATGGGCATTACTGTAACTTTATTGTGATTTAACCACATTTTTAAAGTCCAGGCAACCCACAATTGTAACCACTGTGTCACCACCCAAGTTTTAAAACTCAGCTCAGAATCGAGGCGGTTATAACTTCATATAATTCTTGTGATTTAGCATCAAGGAGAGCTGGCATGAGAAGACACTTACCTGTCTTCTCAGGTAATGCAGAATTTATTATAGCACCCCTCCCTTTTCCTCTTCCCTTTTATGTGGTTTTGTATAGATCTCACAAACTACAAGTCATACATAGAAAATAAAGTAATAAATGAGTTTGAAATATGAAGCCACATTCAGAATTTTTTGGATGAAAGTAGCTTTGTTAGTTTAGGGTATTGGTCTACTTTGATAAGTGGTAGTGGTGGAGTATTGTTTGTGAGCTCTTCTTTCACCTGAACTTTGGGGGGTGAGCCCAGTAATTGAATCAACTGATGTTTAAGTTGAATTATCCCTATAATTTTTGTGTTTCTTTATTGTTGTTACATATGCATCAGTTCCAATTGATTGAAAAGTTTTTTTTAAATAGTTAAGCTTTGAAATACCTGGGAACTATTCCCTCAGCAATCGAAGGATGTGGCATACATTTGCAACAGTCTTCATTAAATTTAAGTATTTAAGTCATTGACCTGAGACATGAGTTTACACCTTCCCAGCAAAGACACCACTGACTTCAAAAGGCACAACTAAGCTGTAGTGAGCTGTTGGACAGATGGCAGCTGCTTTAGCTGCTATCACATTACTTTTCATCTCTTTTCTGTTGCCGCATTCAAAATGCTGCCTGGCCATGTAATCAAGTCTTGGACTCGCAGCCTTGAGTCCACAGCAAAGCATCTTCTCTGGTCTGTCTCTCTCCAGCCCCAAAAGCAAAAAGTCAGGGTAAACCACAGGTCTTGACATTTTTCAGTAGATCTGAACATCTGTGGCTTTTACTGGACTCCGTCCAGCTCCAACCTGATGGTTGTCCTGGTTGTACCGGAGGGACTCACTTTAGAACTAAAGAATTTTTACCTGGCTTTAAGGCATGGGCAGTGATTAACAGAGCTGGGAGGCAATATCCTTATATCTACTGAGTTCTTTTTGCTGCTAGACATCTGCTTTCCTCCCCATGTAACTCTGACAGCAATATGCCTGTCTCTGTGTCTGTATTTCATGTGTGGTATTGTGGAGAGAGCTCATTACAGACGAGCTCAAGTGCAGCCAGCACTCAGTTGCAAGTGCAAACATATAATGAATGTCTGTATTGCATTAGGATCTTTCCAGAAGGCATTGAAACACAGCCAAGGTGGCTTCACAGGCTCAGTGTTCTCCCAGCACTTGCTGGTTTGACTCTTCTTAAAAAATGTAGGAGTTTGGGAGAGCATGGGTGTCAGCACCAGTAAAGATTTGCAGCCCATCAAGTGGCAGGAAACAGGCAAGTTGATTTAGAGCTGCGCCAGGCTCCTCTTTGCTTGAGCTTTCTAGAGGAACTTCAGGGAGAGAAACATAGTGAGTTGTGGTAGGAGATGACTCTGGGAAGCTGCCAACTGCTGTTTCTGAGCTATAATTGGATTACACAATCCCAAAGCCTCACTGAACAGCCATCCCCACCTCCTGTCCTCAGCTGAGCTGTGAGGGGCCTCCACCAGCCCAGTGAAACACCTCCAGAGGCTGGAGCTGGCCCATCTGGAAGGATGAGAGGCAAATGTGAAATCAGTTGCATTGCAGATTTTGCAGTGGTTGTGAGGTCTCCTGTTGGAAGTTTCCCAAGCCAAGGAGCTCAGGAAAAGCACCTGAGGGAACAAGAGCTGTCTTAGTTTGTTAGATGTGTCAAATCAGTGCCTCATGACAGGGAACAAGTCTGGTGAGTAGGAGACACATAGTTTTGCTTGACAAATGTTGGTTCAGTTCACAGAGAGGTTTTGCTGCACAATGAGTAGATTCCTTCTGGGGGAAACACAGCCAGACTGCTCCAGATGCCTGTCTCCTGTGCACTGACTCCTAATGGGAACATGAGGGATCCACCACTGGTCCTTCACACACCTTCTGAACCCTTTCCCTGTCAGTTTGCTCACCCCAAACACATCAAGAGCTTCAGTCTACAGATATATTCCTCTTGCTCCAATTGACTTGCTCATGTGAACACAGCCAACAGCCCCAGCCTTTTTGGGGTGTCTCGCCTGACACCTTGAGGCACACAAGTCTCACCGTGGGTTTCTGGAACATCCAGTTACTTCTCTCTTCTGCCTCTCTGTTCTTTCTTTTAAGCCTGTCCACCTGGCAACTGCTCTGGCCACCTTACTGTTCAGGCATGGGTCAGGCCATCAGGGTCTGGCATGACAAATGTGACAGAAGGGGTGGAGAAGTTCAACATTGTTCAAGGCTTAGTGAGGGATTTCTGTGTCCATTTGATAGAAAACATGACCAAAACACCTTCCAGCTGACCAGTATTGAACTGAATAATCTCAGGAGATCAGGAGCATCTTTACAGTATCACATCAAGGCATTTGCTCTGAAGTTTCCAAAAGCCTGATGTCTCAAGCAAAACTCCATTTGTTTTTTTGTCCACAGTCAAGTGGAACCTCTGCCTGGCTCTCAATTTGCATCCAAAGCATTAAAGAAACATGGGTTCATCAACATGTTAATGAGTTTTTAGTAAGCTGGGATTCTGCATTCTGACAGCTCTGCTTAGGCTGACATATCTTCCCGCCCTTTCCTTCTGTGCAGGAATGTGTCTCTTTATTCCATGAAAACCTCCATGGTGAGGAGTTTCCTTAAATTCCTGCACATATCCTGAATTGCTTCATAAAAGTCACTGACGATGAGAGCTGAAATTATCTTCAGATTTTATAACTTGGCTAAAAAAATCTGGCTGCAAGCTAAAACTTGACACATAAATCTCAGCCAGGAAATAATTTAGTTTCTCTCTTTCCATCAAAACAGCAAACAACTCGCCCCACTCCCAAACAGTTGCAATGTTCTCAATGGTAAAAGGGTATTTTAGGAAGGGATTAAATAAAGAATTGTTACTAAGTGGCAGAGTCTCTAGAGTGGGGAGAATGTGGAAGGAAAAGCATTTGGAATTACGCAATTTCTCAGGATTTTTTTTTTTTGGTTGTTCTTCACTTGAAGTGCCTCACAAATATCTGGAGGGAGCAGTGTAGATCATCAGTTTGATTGACTTTCAGACTGCCACAGTAAATGTAGGTGCTGTGTGCTAGTACAGGAATGTATTTATTGACAGGATTAAACAGACCAAGGTAGAACTGAGAGCTCAGCCTGGATGGGGCTCAGGTTAAATAAATTGGTCATCCAGTCTGATCAGCTGAGTTTGTGCTGCAGTTTACATGTACTAACCCTAAACCACATCTGGCTGATGAAGAGAGACATCAAATACCTGCAGGAAAGGGTCGTTACCATTCCCTCCAGAGGCTTAGTGCCATGTTCTTGCTGTGCTCATCAAGATAGCTCATATTCACATTAATTTCTGACCTGGATGATGAGTGAGAATAAATGTTTCCTTTGATTTCTGTAAAAACCCCTTGTGTATTCTTCTGCTGGCTTTTCTGCTGTTTTACTGACCCTTAGATACAGAATAATAAGAGGAGTGACCATTAGCATGTTGTTGCCCAACCACTCACACTCATTTTGTTGGTGAACGGTGCCTAAGGAATGCTTGGTTTTGTATTCCATGACCCAATAAAGGCAGTTGCTGGAAGTAGTCCCTTTGATCATACTTGAAACCTTGGCCTTGGGACCATGGATATTGCTCATGTATCTGAACCATATCTAAGCCACATTCACAACACCAGACTTTTCCCCTTCTTGGATAATGTGGACTTAAATACCTCGATCAGTGACACAGAAAGATACAATTTTTATATTGCAAACTTGTATTAACTTAATCCTTCAATATTGAAAGCTCAATCAGTCATGTGGTCCAGTGATGGGCAATTTATCCAGGATCCTTACTGAACAATGTGTTTCCAGATTGCTGGAGACAAGGCTGCAGCTATGGGCAATGACTGCCAGAACCTCAAGGAAAAGTTTGATTTCTGGGCTCATACTCTGAATTTGTACAGAGAAGCACTGAGACCATTCTGCATGCAAGTGAAGTATCTGCCCATGGATCCTGGCTCTCCTATTGCTCCTGTCCCCACGCTATTCAGGCTTTCTGGATTAGATTATAATGACTCAGAAAACTCTGTAAATCACAGATATTCTGTAATCCCCGTTTTCAGAGACAGGGAATTGAAGCACAGGGAAGCTGTTTACTAGACCTACTTTCCCCTAACTGATTATTGCCCTCACTGTAGTGGAGACCTCCAGTTCCACTCTTCTGATTAGGACATGCATTTCATCTGCCCTCCTTGATGAGGTGTGAAGTGCGCGTGTTGCTTAATGAGAACAAGCTGTTCAGATAACACAGCTCAGAATGATAGAGATTTTGTTCTTCCAACCTTACCATTGCCAAAAGGCCGGGCAAATGTCCTAACTATGGGACTGGACTGGACCCCAGGCCCTGTCTTCCTCACAGTGGGTTTGCCATCTTTTTTGTCTTTTTTTTTTTTTTTAATACTATGATGTTAGGCAATGTTTGTGGAGTTGTGTGGATGGTAACTGGTGTGGGTACTGTGATTGGTACTGCGGCAGGGGTGTGAGCCAATCCAGATAATCTGCTCTTTAAGGCTGTCGATGCCTTGGCCCTTTCTATTGCTAAAGTTGTGCAACACAAAGCTGGTGAAAGTACAGATAACTTCTGTGTCAGAGAAATATGGGAAAGGCAAAACAAATTCCACAGAAGAATTTTGGACTGATAGAGAAAATTAATTTCATAATCACATTTGAAGCCCTTGTATAAGCAAACAGTAACACAGGATTACAGGGGGATACATTTGCTGCCTGTCCCTAAGTATCTGTCCAGGAACAATAGCAGATTTTACAGGTAAATGACGTAACAACAAGATATTATTTTTCAGACCTCAGTGCAGTTATTCTCAA
The DNA here is from genome assembly GCA_013400735.1 of Pomatostomus ruficeps. Taxonomy (NCBI): domain Eukaryota; kingdom Metazoa; phylum Chordata; class Aves; order Passeriformes; family Timaliidae; genus Pomatostomus; species Pomatostomus ruficeps. The sequence continues at coordinate 49,579 of VYZT01043186.1, forward strand.
AAGAACCAAACCCCAAGGCAGTGCATGACTGAACTGTAGCTCAGAGGTATCACCATGTGCTCGCTGTGCAGTGGTGCACTTGCTATGTCATTATCTCTCTCCAGCACAATTATTAACATAGGATTAAACAGTTGAGAGCCACCACTGCAACATTAACCAGCAGTGAGGTGTGTGCTCTGTAATTCAGATGCTTGCAGGGGAGAGTTCACCACAGGGCATCCACCTGCCCTGCAAGGGTTTTGTCCTGTGTAACTGTGGCTGCAAGCCTCCTTCTCCCGAAACCAGGCTGGAAAGAGTGCTCCAGCACTCTTGTGTGTATGGGGAGGCCTGACTCATGCTTCCCTTATGACCTTATTTTCCACAGGCATAGTAGCCAGCCCTGTGTGAAAAGCTTTTCCCTGTACAAGGCAGTAAACTGTGCAGCACATGGTGAGAGATTCTGGTGCTTCTGTGTCTCTACGAAATGCAGCAAAGCAGCAGGGAGAGACTTTGGCCATTAAATATGATGCTGGATTTCAAATACGACCCTGTATTTCCCTGACTCTGTGTTTCTGTTGAGAATTGAAATACTGGCTCAGGAATAGAACCTGGTCTGAGGAATTGTACTAGGGTAAAAACTGCAGCTTTTGTCTCCTACAGAAACAGTCATTAAAGCCCTGAATGCTTAGGGCCGTCTAAGCACATGCAAGTGGGAGGGTGGTCCCCTAAATACCACATATTTCCACCTTGAAAAACTGCCTATTTGCCAAATCCTGCCATCCTCAGAGTAGCCTGTTGCCCATTTATCTCACCCAGGGTGGTCTGGGGCCCTTTCAGGATTTTCAGCCCACGCAGCAGCTGGACCTGTGGACAGGCTGCTGTGGGCTGCCTGGTGGGACAGGAATAGCTGCGAGTAGCAGTGAGCTTCCATCAGCCAGATGTTAGTGCTTGGAGCTTGTTGTTCAGAGCTGCTGATTAGTCTCTCAGGAATCTGGTCCCTTTCTCGGCACTGACTTAGTCAGAGAGTGCCTGCAGATTGCAGATGTTTGTTTTTCCTTCCCTTTGTCTTTGCTTCTTCAACCTCACCAAGGCTTTTCCACTTCACCACTGTGGCAACCTGTGGCACTTCTGTGCTTGGATGAGGGCTGGATCTGGTCCCCAGCCCTGCTGGCTCAGTCACCTTTCCCGAGGCTGCTGGTGTGGGGCACAGCAAACAAATCCTTACTGATGTCTCCTCTTTGCTCTGGGCTTGCAGAGCAGCTTGGGAGCAGATGCAGGTGCCATTTGTCAAGCCCATGTGTTTTATCCAGCCTGACTCCAATGCTGCTGCCATCATTTCTATCCAGGTTTCACAAATCCCTTACTGCTTGCAGGGAAAGACTTCATTAGAGCCTCTTGTCCTGCCTGCTCCTGCCATGACAGGGGCATCTCCACTGGGTGTGGAAGCACCGTGTTGGAGTTGTTTCTGTACTATTCAACTCAGTTTTAGTGCCTGATTCCCTGCTCTAAATTAGTTTCTCTGACATCCTCCAGAGGAATTTCTGTCTCTGTAGAGTCTGTAGAAAAAGATCAGAAAGCCAATGTTTCCTACCCAGGATTGAGGTTACATACGTTAAGCAAGATGATGTGAAGACTACCCCAAGGGACCCACCAAACACAGACAAATACAAGTCTGAGTATGCCTTTCTCACTCCCCGTGCTTTTCTGGACCCAAATGGACTTGGCAAATGAAGTGAAATGTCTCCAGAAGTTCCTATGGATGCTCAGGAGAGATGTGAAGTTTCCCCTCCCCAGGGACACAGGAGGGCAGAGGGCAGTGTGTTGCCCCGGGGCACTTGCATTTTCTCTTTGAAATCCAGAAGCCGTGCACAGCAGCAGGGCATACTCAGGGCTTCCAGCTGAGCCTGCAGCCAAGGAAATCCTATCTGTTTGTAAAGGCAGCTGAGCTGCAGCAGCTTGTGTGCAGTGTGAAGCCAACACATCCAGAGTGGAGGGATTTATAAGGGAACTTGACTTTTATAGATGTTGCATTAACTTTAAACGTTTGCCTTTCTCAGCATGGGTTCTCCCTTAGTGCACACAAATGCCCCTGGGTATGATATATTTTCTGGGGAGGAGACATGGGCTCCAATTACAGTAAATGTCCATTTCTTTGCTTTCTTGAGAGGCAGCATTTAATGCATTTCAGTAACGCTGTGGCTGTTTGCCAATACCCACCCACAGCCTGCTGGGATTTGCTCTGCTTCTCTCTTTCCCCATTTTGACTTATAGGAGACAGAGAAACAAGGGTTCTCTTCATATTATATATCACATTTATTTTATTATATATTTACTGGTCCCAGTTCTTCCCTCCTCAGCAACAGAGGGTGTGGGTTCTGAGCATTTGAGCTCTAAACCTGCTGAGGGGTACAGGGAGGTCTGGTGTGGCTTTACCCCCAGGAGATTCTGAATTTGTTAAGCTGTTAATCAACCTTGTTTCCATGTGTCCCCTGTTTTCCCACAGTCCTCATCTCCCACCTGTTCTTTTGTACCCCTTATATCTATGTTTAAGCTAAATCTCAGTTTACAGACATCCCTGCAGCACCTGCCACACCAAAACATCAGTCACCTCTGTCAGGACTCCCAGGGATCTCTACGGGTTGTTATATATTAGACTGAGGTAAACCATAATTAATGTAAACACTCCAAACCAGGTATAATGCTAGTTTAAACTAATATTGTCCTTGTGCAAATAAATATTGGTTAAGATAAATATTTTTCTTCACCATCTGATGTTGGTTCTCAGCTTCAGCTGCATCTGGGGATGGTATATTTGGATATACTGTACTTCCCTCAATGCTGTGCTATAAGGTGTATCCTGTCTACTTGACAGGACCACTAAAATGAAGGAGGTCTCTAGAAGCTGCTGTAACTCAAAGTCAGTTCATTCAAAAATTTCAATAAATAGGAGTAAATCATGAGATGCTGTGCTGCTCTGATCAGCAGTTTCTCCTTTCCCCACATTCCCACCAGTGAGAGGGAAGGACACAATACACTGATTTTGGGTCTTGCTGGTTTTATCCCTTCCTTGGTATTTAATTAGTTCTCTGTGTGTATGTGTAGGGGGAATGGTGATCTAATCCTATTGAAATACAAGCCAAGTAAAACAAGTTTAGATGGAGACACGGTCAGCAACTTTCAGTCAGAGAACAATACACTTGGGATAAGGTATATTGGCAAAGTAGTTCTAGGCATATCAGACCTAATTGGTTTTATTGGCACAATAGTAATACTAGGTGGGAAAAAGCCGAGTTGAAAATTAAAGTGGATAGCAAGTTTTGGTAAGTTTAGTAGCTGTGGTAATGAAAAGCTTCTGTACATATTGTTGGGGAAAAAAGCCTCTTACGGAGACTTCTGAAGCCCAGCTGAAACTGCAACCTTAGCTCTGAGACTGAAATAAAAAAAAAAAGAAAAGAAAAGAAGAAAAAGGCAGTAACTATGTAATTTGGACATTTTCAGCATTCAGATAGAGCAAAATGCAAAAATCTCTGAAGCAGCATGTCTTGTAAGGTAGGCTTAAACCCACATTTGCTTGTTAAAACCATGGAGAAAAGATTTTGTTTGTCCTTCCTCAAAACATTTTCCTTTAAGCTCAGCTGGGCAGTGCACTTTAACATTCAGGATCATTTGCCCATAACTGAGCAGCTTAATCCAGGCCTGCACTGTGTGCTCCTCCCCAGGAACAGGACAGAGATGTATCAGGAATACCCACCAGCCATGCATGGTGCTTACAGAAACAAGGGCAGGCGCCGCATTTGCTTGGATTGTGTTTCTGCCTTGCAAACAGCTGTGCTGCGGAGTGTGAGCTCGCTGTCCTGCTTTGAGCTCTGTACTTCCCATGGAACCGAGGTGGGGAGCAGGGGGTCGTGTCCTGGCTGCTGTCGCTGTTTTTGCACACTATGGAGGATGTGCCACCCTATGTTTCCTTATTCCACTGGCTGCCCTGGGTAGTTTTGGTGGGAGAGTCAGAGGAGGGTGATGTGAGTCTCAGAAAAGAGGCCGGCAGGATTGCATGGGGGTTAAACCCCTGGGAGGGCTCCACGACCCTCTGCTTCCCAGCCCTGACCCATCTCCGCGGGCACACATCGCTGGGATGTGTGACGCGCACACATCCCTGCTGCATTTCCAGGAGGCTGGGGAGCTCCTGGAAATGCAGCAGGGATGGGGCAGGTGGGGCTGAGCACCGAGCCCAGGCGAGGAGAGGGAGTTCAGCTGCTCCTGCTAAACTGCTTAGTCCGAGACTTCACTGCCACTCCCCTCCCCATCCAGCACCGCATTCCTGTGGCATCCAGGGCGAATCGCTCGGAGGAACGTGTTCAAAGGAAACAAGGCAAGAGCCGAAACTTTCCCTCCGCCTCAGTGCCCGGGAGAAGCAGCGGGACGGCTCTTGTGTGCCTCCCTCGCTGACTGTGTGCTCAGTGAGCAGAGAAAACGAACTTGGAGATGCCCCAGAGTGAGGTTGTACCCTCTTGATTTATTTTTCTCTTCCTGGAGACCTTCTGTCTCCCACTGCTTGGGCAGAGAATTTAGGGATTTACTGTCAGGGCTGACTTATCTGCTCACTTGGCACGAGTGAGGTGCCTGTGGTAGGCAGTCTGGCTCATACCCTGCACCTTTTTTTCCCCTTTCTTGTCTTCTTGATTAGTGTGGTTTCTATTCTTGCTAAGCCATTGACTTTTTTTCTTCACAAGTATAGGCAATAAGGTGTTGATCCCTTCCTGGGCATGGGCAGTGACTGTGATAACATGTTCCCACCTCCATGTCCAATCCTGGCAGAGGTGACTTGATGTGACTGTCACTTGGTATATTTGTTTCCTCCCTCTCAGCAGCATCTCAGGTTTCAGGGCTCAAAGTGCCTGGGGAAAGCAATGCTCCAGGACAAACTCTGGGTGTGGTTTTGGGGCCAAGGACCTTTCTTCAGGTACCTCCAGGGCTGAGGGTCTTTTCCCCAGTCCTCCAGTGCCCCCTAATCCCCCTGTATCCTCTAAAACCAGCCCCAGCCAGAGCAGGGGTACAAGGACTGTAAGTTTGAAGGGGAAGTGTGGGATTTTGAAATGGATGCCAGCAACACCCACTGCAGATGAGAGCCACCAGCAGTTCAGATACCTTCATACCAAGCAGTGGTTTGATGCAGATCAGAACAAAGTTCTTTTTAAAGACCCTCAAGTGCCCATGGACACGGATTTGGGTCTGTTTCCAGTACAAGTTTCTCCAAACCCCAAGAAAACTCTTTGTATCCTGCCCTTGCAGCCTGCCCCGGGAAATCAGTGCCATTCAGATGCCATTTGATGGGACTCACAGTGAGATAGTCTAGGCAGGAATCCCCAAAGGTGGTCCACCAAAAGGAAGTGTCCAAGGTAGGCAAGAAGTTTTTTCTTGGATGTGCCCATTCCTCTCTGATGACTGTTGGGAAAGATGACTTCCCTTGACTAGCTGCATCAAAGGAGCTTAAAGTGAAAATCTTCTTTCAGTGAGGAGTGAAATGGGGAAGAAAAACAGAGCTGAGACACTTCAGGGTGGCTGTAGCCTGGCAGAGGTTTCCCGTAGGCAGTGCTACATACCCCCAAAAAATCCCCATCTCTAACATTCTGAATGAACTGGAGGGTTGTGCTACAAACATTACATTTCCTGTGGCAAATGCTGGCCCAATATCCAGTAAGGTAACAACAGCTACAACAATTTCTTTCTCCATCCAGGTCCTATAAGCATCTTGTGATTCATATGAGGTCCTAAGGTGAAATCCCAACTCATCTCCATTAATGCCAGTGATGCTGGATATGTCCTTGGGACCCCAATTCTGTACCTCTGAAAGGTGCTGTTCTTGCAGCAAGCAGAGGTGGTTAACTCAGCACTGCCATGCCCCCACCACTTCACCCAACACGAAGCTTTAACAGTGCTGACAGGGACTTTTCCGCACTTCAGCATGAGTGTTAGTCTTGGCTGAAACATCCCAGTAACTGAAGGTAAAGTTGCTCCATCCCAAACCCAATACTCCATGTTGCCAAACCCCTCCTGCTATTCTTTAATTCCCTGTCTTTCTTTCCATGCAGCATGCTCTCTCCCACAGGAAAGGTTTTCAGGTAGTGGGGCTGCAGTGCTTTTTAGCAGTGTTGTCATAAGGAGCACGGATGGGGAGATAGTTGGGACTCAACGTCTCTCCCTTGGGTAGGTGAAGGGCAGGGCTTGGGTGCCACGTCTGGGTTTTGACTGACTTGAGTTCTGCAACATGAACTCCAACCACTTATGGACATTTTGTGGTGGATGAACATTACCATCACACCTTTATCCATGGCACCTTTATTCACTGTCCCATTCAAATCAAGCCTGTAGAAGCCAGATGTGGGTCTGTCAATGAGATAAATGTATATATACATCAGTTCAGGGTGTTTGGTAAAGGGTTTACATGCCTATAACATGCTGCTCCAAAATCAGTTTGTTAGGTTAATGATCAGACTGGATGTTCCTGGAGGTCTTTCTAACCTTAATGATTCTGTGATTCTATTCTGTTTATTACAGTGCTGATTTCTTTGGCACATGGGCAGATTTTGTAAATCTCCTAGGTATGGTGAAACATTAAACTGGGTATATTTGTCATATGGTCTCTCAGACAAATACTCAAATATATTTAATGTGCAGTTTCACAGCTGTAGGCTGTCTGGGATAAATCCTCAGAATCAGTAGGGTTCTTGTGCCACCTTCCTCGTTACATCTCCTGGTACTGCTCTGGACTTGACTGTACCACTGCTGAGGACGCCTTCCTAACAAAACTGTAAAACAAGCAGACTTGCAGACAGATCTTCAGATCAAATAACTCTTCTGAATTATGGGTCACTAGGGAATTCAAATTTTGAAGGGAATTTGGAAAATAAGCTATAAGGTTTGCGTAATGAGCCATTTCCTGGTCCTTCTCTTCATTTCCCAAGCATCCAAGTAGCAACATGGACTGGTTAACTTCTCACCTCCTTGTTCAGCAGCTGAGCTCACAGCTGTCACAGTTACACAGTTCTCAGCACCAGTTTAAGGATAACTTGGTTGCAGCCAGGTGAATCACAGCTCCAGCAGTAACAGCAAGGGCAGGACAGCACTCAAACATCATCATCATCATCATCATCCGCACTGCAGAGCCCTGTGAAAAATGCTGAATGTAACCAGCCTGTGAGAATGAGAGGACTCCACCTTGTTATTTTTCCCCATGTAGAAGGAACAAAGTGCTTATTTTCCAGCTGGTAGTCTTGCAGTTGCAGGCAGGCATCCAGTTATCAAGCTGGGCTCTTCCTATCACCTACCCTGTTTGGCAAACAAAGCTGTGCGTGTTTGATATACCTCAGTTTTTTATAACTGTGCTGTTCCTGTGATGTCTCTGGGTATCTCCAGATAATTTAAGCACTAAACTGTGTATTTCAGACTAGAGAAGGAGGACTGTAGAGAAACAGTATAAGCAGGTGAGCTGGTTAGCTTTTTGATGGTGTTTGAGAAGTTTCTGAGTGGCTCTGTAGAGCAGGTCCACTTCTGCTGACAGAGGATCAACCTCAAAAGGTTTGGGAGTGTCTCTGGGTTGAGGATAATGCCATCCCTGATGTCTGCTACTCCCCCACCAGCCAGCAGAAATGCAGTTGGGTTCACACAATCTCCCCCTTCAGCTGCATGAAGTGTTTGTTCCTCTGCACTGAACTCTGGCATAGGCCATGCTTATCACTACATCCACGGAAAATGCAGGAAATCCCTCATGAAGTAGAGTTTCCACCTCATGCCTTCCCAATTCCTTGTCCTCTTTTACGGGGATTTAAATTCAAGAAGTGTTCTGCTTGAGGTTTTGCAAGGGTTTGGCAAACAACAAAAGCCAAGATGTGCTGGCTGTCTTCAGTGAGCACTTGGAATGAGCTGTGATCAAAACCAAACTCCCTCCTTTTCAGCACAATTTCTGGCCCTCCGTCTGTGAGCTCCCCATCTCCCTAGCATGCATTTATAGAAGAGCCTTAGTGAGAGAACAGCTAGGGCAGGAATCTGCCTTATAGCAAAGCCCCGCAGCGCTTTTGCACAAGGAACAAGAGCTTCCAAGGGAGTGGAAGCAGTTGCCGTGTTTGTGTTGACTGGCCATGGTTTTCCACTGCTGGGGGTTTCCAAAGCAAATGAAATGTTATTCATCAAGGCAGGTTCCCTCCCCAGCTTTCAGTTGTTGAAAATACTACAAAGTAAGATGGAAAGAAACACGTAATCCTTCATCATCACAGTCAGGATTTATTTGTTTATTTAGATTCCCTGTCTGTTCCAAATGTTCTGCCAGAGAAAGCCCATCCAGACTCCAGGAGTGCTTGACACATAAAAAAAATTCTAGATGTATTTAGAAGATAAATCCAGCAGAAGACACTGCCTATCCTCACAGTGCAGCAGCAAGATGAAAGTCCCACATGCACAATAAAATATCTCAGGATGCTTTTTGTAGAAAAAAGAAGAAGGAAGCACATTACTCTGGGCAGAAATAGATTTTTATGAGACTCCTCTAAATCAGAAACTTTTTGGTGGAGCTGTCCCTGAGCTCCAGGTACCTCCTGTTTTTCTTCCTGGAAAATGTGTTCCAGGTAGGAAAAATCCAGAACTTGGTGCCTTTGTGGTCAGTAAAATGAGAAGGTTGTGTTCAGAGGGTGATTCCACCCTCTGCCCTAGGAGGAGCAAATCAGCCCCTGGAAGGGTGTCTCTCCCTGCAGACATTACAGGGGAAATGGAAAGAGAGGAGCCCAGCCTGAATCTCCCTTTCAGCTGCTTAAGAGAAGGCAGGTGAATCCCATCCCAAGTGAGGCTGTGTGTAGGGAACTGAACTCCTTTGCCTTGAAACTGCTCAGCAACCCTTGTAGCTGTGTTTGTCATCTCACTCCTGCTGCTGCACCTACTAACAGGAAACAAGTGAGAAACAGGAGCCCATAAACATGGCAATCATGTACCCTTGAGATGAGAGAGATCTTCTGGGTCATCCTAGGAGGAGGCAGTAGAACATAAACAGTTGTCCAACAGATGTTTTGCATTTGGACCATCATCCACCCCAGTGTATTTGAAAAGCCCTGTGAGCTGCTCTTCTAGTGATGCCTTGGGGGCAGCAGTTTTGGAACAGTCTCTCTTTTTTGTTCCTAAGAGCCACTGGCCTGAGTGAACATCAAGAGCTTGATGTCCCTTCTGGGGGCAATATTGCAGTAAGTCGTATAGGGTAGAGTGGGAGAGGCAGTTTTCAGCCAATGACCCCCTAAATAATAACTTCTGTTGAAGTCATGGGATCGTGGATGCTCCTAGAAACTGCTGAGATCTTACCCTTCAGCATTTGTCTTAAACAAGCCCATATAATGAGGTGCATAAGACACCTCTGTTCTTGGAAAGGCAAAATAACCAGTTCTGTGTTTGGCAGGTGTTGTCCTCATTTCACATATTGACATAAAGAGTGAATGGCAGACTCTCATCAGTCTGGGGGTGCTGAAGGGCTGCTAAGCTGAATCAAAACCAGAGTTTTCCAAAAGTGACACCCCTTGACCCGAACTCCAGTTTCATACCAGCATTAGGGCAGCCTTTCTCCATAAACTCAACGTAGCCTCAGTGAACTAGACAGGTCTGACAAAGCAGTTCATAAAAGTAATTGTGAATCACTAGTATCATTAAGATCTACAATTCTGTGTCTTAACTACATATGTAAGTGAAAGAGAGGATTTTACTTAAAAAGATGTAAAAACAGAGTAAAAGTTTCCCCAAAAATCATTCTGCTTTTGCAAAGTTGTGAGGTGTTTTCTGGAATGCCTGAATTAACCCTTGCTGTGATAACTTTTTGTATAAAGCTCACCTACTGATGTCCCCACAGCTCATGTGCTCCTCGGTGCAGAAAGCCCTGTTTGAGGAGGAGGACAGGGTGAAGAAGCTGCAGCAGAAAGTGGCGACGTTGGAGAAGCGCAACAAGCAGCTGCGAGATCGAGTGAAGAAAGTCAAGAGGTCTCTCCGGCAAGCCAGGAAAAACTCCAGGCACATGGAGCTGGTGAACCGAAAGCTCAGTGAGAAGCTTTCCTCTGCAGGTGGTCAAATGCCCTATATTAACTCTCTGAAGCAGGAGAACTCCCATGCTACCTACCTGAAAGTATAATGCAAGGGTGAGTGCTCAGGCCAATGGTAGCGGCGAATTTTGCCTGCACTAAATCAGGGTCTGGCCCTCATGCCTTGTCTACGCTGTGCTGCAAACCTCACATGGAAAACGAATCTGAACTTGCTTTAGACACAGTGCTAGTTTAAACAGGAATGCCAGCTGGGTTTGGCACAGCCAAAACCATGTCCTCGCTGTCCTCAGCGGACACAGGGCCAGACCTGTGCTTCTCCTCCCTCACCCACCTCCACCTCCACCAGCAGTTTTAGGTTTTCTTTGATGGAAGTGCCAGCCCAGCCCCCTGGGCCATTGCAGACACTTGACACAGGAGCTCTTCTTGCCAGTTCACCTCCTCCTCATGGGCTGGGCAAGGAAGGCTTGGGATACAGAGATGGATGTGGTGGGAAGGATGCAGGCATGAATGCCCTTTGCTCCCTAATCCCCCCAAGCTCTCAGCCTTGCTTGAGCTTGACTGAAGTCTACATCCAGTGCCTGGGCAAAGGCTATGTCTGAGACACGGTCGGTTTGTGCCTCTCTTCAGCACGAAATATAGATGTGCCCAAATTGTCCTAAGACTGTTTCTATATATCCTTAAATATTCTAAAGCAAATATGTAATAACTTCTATTTTTCCAAGAAGTGCCTCAAGGCTCTCCGTAACTCCCTCAGGTGCCTTTATCCTTGGTCAGCCAACAGGGTTGGAAACCACATCGTTTTGGGACTGTGTCTAAGACCTAATCCTGCAGTCAGGAGTGGACTTAGACTATTATTGGATGTTGGATCAGGCCCAGCAGACAATTTCAGATCCCATTCTCAAGCAGGTTTAATTTACAGTGTGGACAAAGCTTCAAGTTTTGTAGTCACTGTTTGAGGTATAATGGAGGTTGCTGGGCAGCCTCACTTAGTTACACTTAAAACTTGTAGAGATCACATCAATATCAACAGGGCATTAAAAATTTAGGTAGTTTATATATGTATATATTTTAAAATCCTATAGAAAATATTTTTATTACACATTTGATATAGTCTAATTTCTTAAAATATGAAGTAAAACCTGTCTCTTGGTTATCTTGAAAAAAGAAAAGTCCATCATATCCTTTATTAGACATTTACAAACTGACTTCTGCTCAGGCAGTGTGGGTTTAGGCATCAGTATCCATGGCTGATAATGTTAATGCTTTAAACTATCCCTGCACTCGGAAAAGCCCATATCAGCTTTCAAACGTGACCTTCAGTCCAAGCAGAACACTGAAGCTGACTCTCATTACCTTCCAGTTTTGCTCCTTCTGGAAATACTTTTTTTTTTCCCCTCTTGAAATAATATTGGCATTTCTTAAGATTCTGACTCTTCCACAAGCTCCATTGGTTTCAAAGGCTCCGCCTCCCACATCACCACAAATTTGAATTGTTTTCTGCTGGAGTCAGCAATGCTGTTTCCTGAGAATTACTACAGAACTTAGGCTTTCCTGGAAGCCATGAAGAGATTTTAACTCCAAAATTTATATCCATAGAAAAGTAACTACTTTTTTATTGTTTTATTTTCTGATTTCTAAACTGCTGTTTTAATAAATGAACTGGTTTTCCTGGGATAGGTATTATAAGTTTGTGTTTTAATTTTTTGTTAAGTCAAATATTCCCTCTGGTATTCATTCATGTTTTATAAGTGTTTGTATAAAGCTGAGAAAGTATAATTAATATAGTTACACCTTTGTTACATTCTTACAGATTTTCCAAACACAGTGTTGAATATCTTTTTCTTTTGGCTGGTATTTTTGTTGCTTGATGAAAAGATTGAAATTTTCTTCTTATTTCCCCCTTTGTCTGCCTTAAAAAAAAAAAAAAGTAAAGCATTTTGTTCTCCTTGTAAGTTTTGTGAGAATTTTGTTTACTCCACAAAGGAAACAAAAAGAAATCCCCCCAAATGCAAAGTCCAAATGCACCCCAAAATTCTCTCACTGGGTACAAAACCCAAAAAGGTTGTTTCCTTGTGAGTTTTTTCCCTTTCATTCCTGCTTGGGTTTGGATCATTTCCAGAGATAAGGAGTAGCAGTCAGATCAGGTCACAAGTTATCCCTCTTGACAAGTAACAGGGGATGTCAAGCCTAAGAAAAATGCCATTAAAGTGTCAGCACTGATTGCCTGTCCGTGCTGGTGACAGCATCCAGAGAGTGACCAGGAAGGCTGCACATGCAGGAAACACAAGGGGTACGAGGAATTTGGGTTATGTCTATCCAGGCTGCTCCACGTCACACAGGGCCTGACATATTCTATGATTTTTAGACCCATTCCATGGAAATTTCAGGGATCAGCTAATCTGGAGACCTGCAAAAAGGGCAAAATTTAATGAGATTTCCAAGAGTAATGGGAAAGGCATGATGGAGAATGTTCCTCTCGAAAAGCTCTGAGGGAGGGACTGAGGTGCAGAAATGAAGAGGATGTTGACATAGCTGGATGGGCTGACAAGGGATGGTGTAGAAACCCAAAAAACATCCTGATAAAAATTAAGACAAAAAACCTTCATTTGGTTAGAAACAACACCAAATGTGTCAGCCCCCCAGAGAAGTTCAAAGATGTTTTACAAATTAGTAACATCTGCTTTTGCCAAATATATCAGGAGCTTGAAGGCTGCCAAACATCTGCAGGACCAATGCAAGGGGTTTCCAGAGCAGCTGCACACAACTGGAGACAAGGATGGGATTTTTAGCCTTTGTGTTCACTGTGGGGGTGTTTTTGTGGACAAGTGAATTTTTCCTGATGACAAGAAGTGAAAGAGCAAAGTTAATAGTAACAGGACAGAGTAATAGTAACAAGGACAGAGAGAAGAAGAGAGAAGAGGAGAAGAGAAGAGAAGAGAAGAGAAGAGAAGAGAAGAGAAGAGAAGAGAAGAGAAGAGAAGAGAAGAGAAGAGAAGAGGAAGAGAAGAGAAGAGAAGAGAAGAATGACAGAAAGAAACAGGAGAGGGGAAATTGTCCTCTTAGGAATTGTCCTCTTATCACCATCAACACATCCCTCTTGTACTATTTCTGTCACAACTTTTGCAGGGTTTGTGAGTCTCACCAGAGTGTAAGTGGATAATTCAGATGGTGATCTGCACCCAAAAACACCTTGCACTTTTAGACTTTACAACCATTTTCTGGATTTTTGAAAGTGGACATTTATAGAACAAAGTGCATCAAATAAACTATTCTCATAAATCCCAACATCATCCTGATAAAACCCTACTTGGATAACGGGGGAAGAACCACATAGGAAGGGAGGATTTATGGGGAGCAGACAGTGTTAGCAGCTTTCTTTGCTCCTTAATACCAAAACCATTGAGAAAAAATTACTTCCTTATGTTTGAACAATAATTTAGGGAAATAGCCATGTTATTCTGTTTGGGTTTTGGCAGAAGCGGGTTTTGGAACCAAAGAACACATCAGTGTTTCAGAGCTGTATCAGTAAAGCCCATGTCTAATACACAAAACTTCTCGCCAAGCTAGGTAATCTCCCAATAATGAGGCAAAGGAGCCCAAATTAATTTCTGAAAGTAGGAGAAAAAACATAGAGGCAAAACTGTAGAAAGCAGATAAAACTGACAACGTATGTCACTCTTTCTTATAACAAATCCAAGTAATTGCAAGGAAATTTCATTTTCCTCCCCATTTAACCCAAATTATTTTCATTTAATCACAGAAATGTACCTATTTCCCTCCAAACCAGCCTGCTTTGCGTGTGAAACATTGTTTCCAGCATGTGCTTGGGTCAAGGCATGTTCCTAATCCCCTAAAACAAACACAGCGAGCAGGACAGCACGTCCCAGCACATGTGGCACTGCTGGGAGCGCTCACTGGCTGGGCAGGAAACCAGGCCAAGCCATCCCAACAGGGATGTCTGGGCGGGGCAGGCACAACAGGGATTTAGTGGGGCAGGAGAAATGCTGTCTTTGTGTGGAATCACCTTTTGGAGGATCAGGATTTCGTGCAGATGACACAAAGTTGGGTGAGAGTGTTGATTTGCCGGAGGGTTTCCCTACAATGGGAGCTGGACAGGCTGGATTGATGGACTGAGGCCAATTACATGAGATTAAATAAGGTGAAATCCTGCACTTCAATCACAACAACCCCGTGCAGCACCACGGGCTGGGGGAGGAATGGCTAGGAAGCTTCCCAGTGGAAAAGGACCCCAGGGTGCTAGTCAACAGTGACTGAACACGAGCCAGCTGTGCCCATGTGGGCAAGAAAGCCAAGGGCACCTGGCCTGTACTAGCAATGGTGTGGCCAACAGGGCCAGGGCAGTGACCATGCCCCTGTACTCAGCACAGGTGAGGCCACTCCTCAAGTCCTGGGGTCAGTTCTGGGCCTCTCACTCACAGAAAGACATTGAGGGGCTGGAGCCTGTCCAGAGAAAGAAATGAAGTTGGGACAGGGTCTGGAGCACAAGACTGATGAGGAGTAGCTGAGAGAGTTGGGGGGCTCAGCCTGGAGAAAAGGTGGTTCAGGGTAGAACTTATGGTTCTTTACAACATCCTGAAAGGAGGGTGTAGAAAGGCTCTTCTTGCAGGTAACAAATGAGACTACAGAGAGAACGGCCTCAAGCCGTGCCAGGGGAGGTTTGGCTTGGATATAAGGAAAAAATTCTTCACCACAATGGTTATCAAGCCTTGAACAGGCTGCCCAGGAAAGGGGGAAGTTACCACCCCTGGAGGTCTTTAAAAGCAGTGTAGATGTGGCACTTGGGGACATGGTTTAGTGGTGAACAGGGCAGTGCTGGTTTAACTGTTGAACTCAATAATCTAAAGGGTCTTTTCCAACCTAAAAAATTCAATGATCCTCTGACTTCATTGATTTTCCATTTGATGGGCTTGGTGGCATCACACCACTCCTGAGGGGCCTGATGGTTTCTTCTGGTTGGAGTGTCCTCGCAATTTCTTGCTGCCTTAGTTAATATTGATTGCACACAAGGGCAAATTCATAGACATTTTCTACAAACAGCGAGCCATTTCTTAGAACAAGTTTTTGGTGGTAAATAATTGTTTTGCAATGTTAAAATATAATCATAAAATGGCATTTTCTGTGGCAAACTCTCACGTTGGAGTCATGACAAAATTTGGCAGAAGTCCCTTCTGTGCACCCCTTTCCCCAAGAAAAATCAGCAGGAAGCCTTTGAAATGTTTTGGGTTTGCAATACACACATGCTCAGCAAGGACTTTATGGTGCTGCATGGCTAAAACCACAGCAAATGCACTAAATGAACCTTCCTGAGCCTGTCCTTCCCTGGACAGTCGAGCTGCCATAGGTGGCAGCACAGACAGCCATGCCAGGACTGAGAAAAGCAGATTTTTATTGCATGTCCAGCTCCTGGATGCCTCTGCAGTGCTTGGGGGTTTGTGTATGTGCTGGGGGTGGTGCCATGAGAATGAGGAATGCTTCAATAAGCTCAGAAAAGAGATGAGGAGTAGTTACAGGAGAGACACTGGAGCTGGGAACACTCACAGGGCCAGAATTGCTCTTACAGAAGTGGCCACCAGTACCTGGATTGGAGACCTGGAAAAGGTCCTGGAAAAGGGAGAGCCATTTGCTATACACTGTCCATCAAGGATCTGTGTAAGGGAGCGAAAGGTCCCCACTGGAGAGAGACACAGCCTCTGTCACGTGTGTTCTGCATCAGCAGACTGCCAGGAGCTGCATAGCTCCAGCTTTAGCTCCAGGTAAAGGTCCAGGCTGGAGAGCAATGGATAAGTGATCCCTTCTGTGGTGGGAGTGACCCAGGCAAGCTGTGACCTGGAGGCATCGCTTTTGGGTGGCAACCTGGCAGCGTGGTGAAGAGTAGGGGTGAGCTCAAACCGTTGCTGTCAACATCCAGAGCACACAAAGTGGCCTGGCTCCTTTTCTTCATTTCTGACTGTTCTTACAGACTCCTGAGATATTTTCTGCAAGAAAGGCAGTCAAAAGGACACCGAAACCCACATGGTTTTGGAGGGTCACCCACTGTCAACGTGCAGCCTATACATCACAGTCTGGGAACAAATGCAACAAAATACTTCACCCTTCCACTGACTACACTGGGTCCTTAAAATGCTCTAAGCAAGGCTTTGCATGATCCCTCTCCACTCAAAGTCAAGCAAAGGCCGTAAGATGCATGTAAATCACTTAACTCATACAGCAGTTCAGTGGCAGGTCTGCATAAGGGAATTCAGGGGCCCTTGAATTTTGGCACCTGATCCATTTTCTAGAAAGGTCACCTTTTTGAGTGGAGCAGGGAGAAAAGGTGACAGCACATCAGAGATGTAGATCCTTGCTGAGCGTGAATCAGAGCAGTCTGTATTAGGTGCCAAAATTCAGATTTCTTACTCAGACTGGGAAACACCTATCTCAACTAAAGGGTGGGGGACACAAATGTACTCTTGACTGGAGCAAAGCCCAGAGAAGTCTCTTCTGCTTTCCAATGTCAAGAGCTCTTTTACAGCCTTTGACTATTGAAGGTTTTTACAGTCCCCCTACAGAACATGGGTCCTTCCCCAGGACTGCCATGATTTGGCACTTCTTGTACACCCAGGCTGCCTGGAAGGAGGCAGATTGGGAAATGCTTCCTGATAGGAACCATGTGGCTGTGCACAGAGGATGAGGAGCACTTGGGCAGGTAAATCAACACCTGTAGCATCTCCCCCATCAGCTCTCCCAGTGCTCCCTACACAAGCAGAGGTTTGACACCCATTGCTTTTCCTCAGTGTTTCCTTGCAGAGTTGACATGCTTTTCAGGGAGCAGACAGGATTGTTGGCACTTCCTTTCTCCTGCTCTAGCAGATAGGCTGTAATCCAAACCCTAATTTTTACAGGATTCAGTCAGTCCTGTCTCTGAAGTTTGTAAGTGTCTGCCCTGTCATCTGCTCTGTTCCCTTCGCCCATGCACACATCCCTCAGGCTCCAAAGGAACTGTTTGCTTCTGCCAGGGCTTTACTCAGCTGAGTCAGTACTGGAGGCCACATGTTCGGGATTTTCCTCTCTGCCCACAGCCTCCCTGGCAGCCTTGGACCTGCAGCTGGAACTAGGTCTTTAAACAGCTGGTTGCTCAGTAAAGCAAATCTGAGACCTTGGGCAACAAAATGGCATAAGAGGTGTTTGACGAGCTTCCTGCAGAGCAATGAGTGAGCCTGTGGGTTGTCTCATGAATTCATAGAGTAGGGGAGGAGCTGCAGCCTGTTTGAAAAGTATTTAAGTTCATTCACAGAATTACAGAATGGTTGGGGTTGGAAGGGACCTTAAAGACCGTCTTGTTCCAACCCCCCTGCCATGGGCAGGGACACCTTCCTCTATCCAAGGTTGCTCCAAGCCCCATCCAGCCTGACCTTGAACACTTCCAGGGATGGGGCATCCACAGCTTCTTTGGGCAACCTGTTCCAGGGCTTCACCACTGTCACAGCAGAGAGTTTCTTCTTAATATCTAATCTAACTGTACTGTTTTACAGTTTAAAACATCTCCCCCTTGTCCTACCACTGCATTCCCTGACAAGAGTCCCTCCTGAGCTTTCCTGTTGGCCTTCCTCAAGAACTGGAAGGCTACTATGAGATCTCCCTGGAGCCTCTTCTCCTCTAGTCTAAACAACCCCAACTCTCAGACTGCTCTCATCCCTCTGATCATTTCCATGGCCCTCCTTTGGATGTGCTCAAACAGATCCACAACTTTCTTACACTGGAAATCCCAGAGCTGGATGCAGCACTTCAGGTGGAGTATCAGGACAGCTGACTAGAGGGGCAAAATCACTTCTTTTAACCCCCATGGCCCAGTTTCTTCATCTCTTCCTTGCCCAGGAGCTAAGAGTGAAACTGATAGGCAGATGCTCCCATGGGGTCACTGGTGCTTGAGAAGAGGTCAGAGGGACCCTTGTGTTGAGCTGTGCCAGGGTCCAACCAAGAAGGGAAAAGGAAAGTGCAGACCTGCAGGCTGTCCCAGACGATATTTCTGTTCCACTTGCCCTGCCCAGAGAAAAGCAGAGAGCCTCCAAAGCCAAAGGGATGTATTTATCTGACATGCCAGCAAACCCCAGGCAGACCACGGAGAGGATGAGCCTCCTGGTCTCTGCTCACCATCTGAGGTCAAACACATGGCCACATCAGAAGGGGTGCTCGCTTGAACTCTTCCCATGCATTTCCATGGGAACATAGCAACTGTTTTGTTTTCCTCTTTTTAATATTTCTCTTCTGATTATTTCTGAAATATTCTGCTTGCTGGAGACTTGGCCTAAAGAGATAAGGAAGAGAAAATGTCACAGACTGTTGTCAGTAAATTATTTTTCCCATTTCTTGATGCCAGGAAAAGCAGTTCTTGCTGTAGGAAAACAGATCATGGGTTATGCCATCTTCAAATTATTTGTTTCAGAGATGTTAGAAATTGAAATATGCACCTATAAATACAGTGTGTTAGTTAGAAACTGGCAGCAATGTAAACCATTTCTGTAGTAAAAGAAAATATCTTATAACCTGATCTCTCTTTTCTTGTCCATACATAGGTGATTCAGGCTCATTTCAGGATTGCAATCTATTCTTTTTTACACATACAAAATGAGGCTACAGTTTCGTCCCCATGAACACAAGACGAAGAGCTAACTCCTGCCTTAGGAAATATATCTTACAATTGTGTCTGGAAGCAGCACTACTCGCCAGGAGAGCCGGGCAGTTGTTACTTTACAACATTTTCAGTAGCTGTATTGACACTGTTAAGGTTGCAATTTTCTGTGCTGGTGCTGGTCTCTGCCTCAGTGCACGTAAAAAGTAATTTCCAAACTGCCAACTATTTGTAAGTGAAAAACATTTCCTTTTTCTCTAAATATTTTTACCATCACCAATTTTGGAGCAAAAAACTGCAGTCTGATGTGGGCATTTTTATATCTAGTCTATTACTTCTGTGGAAAATCCACACCAATTCAGGCAGGTTATAATGAATGGCTGAAAATTCTTCAGCTGCAGACAGTCAGCCAAATCTCCTTTTAACCACTGGTCACTGCTGGATCCCCAGCACTGAACTATGGGTGGGTAGTGCAGTGCAATGTGAGGTCCCAGTGGTGCTAACGGCCTCTGCCAGAAATCACCACCTGTAGTGACGTCCCGATATCACCCGGGAAGTCCATTCTGTAGCCATGTATTTGAAACCACCATTGATCTGAAATTGCTCCAAGACAGGGTGTATGGCCAAAAAATACAGAAGGAATTCTTTCTTGTGAGGTTAGGGACTCATGAGCACAGGTTGCCCAGAGAAGCTGTGGCTGTCCCATCTCTGGAAGTGTTCAAGGCCAGGCTGGATGGGACTTTGGAGCAACCTGGGATAGTGGGAGGTGTCCCTGCTCATGGCAGGGGGACTGGAAGTACAGTCAGAGCTGTGGGCAGCCTGGGGACAGGTACTGGTGTGATCCAGCCCTGATCAGTGGAGTGGGGTTAGTGCTGCACTTGGAGCGCCCCTGACAGGTACTTTGTTCTGTGCTCTGACTCAGGGGCTAAACAGGCTGGAGAAAGCAAAATGTAATCACACTGTTTAATTAAAAGATAATGGAAGCTTTCCAGTCACATCGTTACAGCCCATGCAGAGACAAAAATCCCTGTTCTCCTACAGGGATAAAATAAAATGCATTGTCACGCTGGGGATCAAGCCGATCTGAACTTCGTATTCCTCATCTGCTGTGTCCTTAATTCTCATTGCTTTTAATTGACTGCAGATTTTCTTTTGGTTTCGCAAATTCAGTATTGAAGCAGATTCTTTGTATTCTTTATGGAACAGTCTTCAGGGTATATGAGCAGGGCTCGTGGGGGGCTTTGCTCTGCTGGTAAGTAATGATATTTTCTCTCCAGCAGGAGCCAGGGTCAAGTGAGATGCTAAATACGGTGCTCACTGATGAGCAGGGAGTGGGAGGAAGCAGCGTATTTCCAGCCATAAAACAGGGGGACACTAAGAAGTTACAGGCAGCTTTGGCAAGACAGAGCTCATTATCCCAGTGGGCAGAAAATGCATTGCAGATGCAGGAATCTTGCTGGAAATCCAGAGGGGAAGAGGCGGAAAGGAACTGTGCAGGCAACATGCAGATGCCGGTGCTGATGGAGGGCAGCCACGGGGGCCAAGGATGCTTTTCCTGGATGTCACAACACACAGGAGGGAGAAAATCATCCTTCTCACAGGTAGTGCTGAGTCCTCTGCCTAAAATACTCATCTGGGCACCAAAATGACAGCAAAGAGAATGGAGCATGAGTCAAACTTTTGGGGACATGATGAAAGACCTCAAAACCCACAGAGATTTGGGCTCCCAGAGCAGGAGTGATCCCAGGGTGTACTTTAGCCAGTGGGCTGAAGTTCAGTTTTGGGATATAAGTAGGTTTTTCAGGTCTTCTCCTAAATGACTTGCAAGCAAAGTTTAAGGAAATCTGAGAAAAGGGAACTGGAACTCAGGTTTTAGCTTCACATTTTACTGTTTTCTTCCTTTCTTTCTTCTTCTGTGGAGTTGTTTGCTGAGGTGATAAGCCTTCTCTTTCTGAGAACATACATTTGGAGGAAGAGCCAAGGACACTGCAGATTGATTTTCTGAGTTTTGCTCGGACTCCATAATACAAGTGGCAATTTAGCAGGATAAGCTCATTCCTTTTTTCTCTTTTATGGATTTCATTAAGAAGCATGAACAGGCAAGAATTCCTCTAAGCAATCATATTACCAGCCTAATTCGCTAGACTTTCATTAAAGCAATTAAAGATAGAATGATGCAATGACCCAGTTCAGGACCCAATTAAGACTGAATCAATAAATCAGTAGGTTTAAATCACCACCATAAGGCCACAGATAATCAAAACAAGTTACGAGGCTCAAGCTAAACAGAATTACTGTATTACATCGCCATAGGAGAATTTAAAGAATTAAATATGTTGCAGTTGAGGTGCTCAGCTCATCTTACTACAACCAGCTTAGTGGCAATGCGCACAGCCTGGTACAGGTCCATCAGCTGCTGGGGACCATGGCCTAGGTGCACAGCAGAACAGCCCTGCCAGGCCATACCTAGCTGTAGGTATCCTTGGACATGGAGACTCCCAGGAGCTGGTGTCAGGACCTTGTCCATCTGTTCAGCCACATTTGGAGCTAAATCATCTCATCAGCCTGTCACCACCTTCTCTGCACAGATACGTGAAGGCCCCAGAGTCCTGCTAACAAACCCTTCTTAAACACAGCTGTTGGCTCTTCCTGAAGGTCTCTGACTTTCTTCCAGAGGAGTTGCTGGACAGTCAGTTCTCTCCATAGATTTAATGGGAACCATTGGTAAACTCAAGCACATGGTGCCCTCTGCACACTGCAAATACTTAAGAGAGGGAAGAGGAGCTGGAAGTCCTTCAGTTCAAGCCTCCAAGGTGATTGTCAGTGGACTCAGCAGTGAACTTGTTGATGTTTGGTAGCAGCAAAGCTGCACATTGTCTTCAGAATTCAGCCCTAGGCTGATCATGGATTAATTCCCTTTTTAGATATTGTGACCAAAAAGTAATTGAAATACACTAAATCATTAAATCATTTGAGTACTGACAAGGCACAGCAGTCTAGTGCCAAACCTTCAATTTATGCCGTTTCCCTCTGCTCTGGTCTGACAGAGACACTGTAATAATATAATGTAATATAA